>PVJO010032640.1:0-12952 GCA_004026905.1 Hystrix cristata | reverse complement strand
CTGTTTATTGCTCAAATCTGGCTAAAAGGAGCTATGACAACAACTGTAAATCATCAATTCCCTCCAAGGTGGGACCAGATGAGACCAACAACCAGAACAGCATCCCGACAAGGGACAATAATAAACAAAACTATGATTAGTCAACAAAGCCTTTAGGATAAGCGGGGATATAAAAAATAAATAAATAAATACTATTAAAATTAAAATGGGGTCACTTGTGTCAACCCTGTTAAAAGACAAATAAGAGTGAAGAGTTTATAAGGAGGGGTTCTTATACATAAGTGCCTGGGTGTAACTATCAAAAAAGATGTTATTTGGACCTGGCTTTCAAGCTCTTCTTGGTAAAAATATCTATTGATGACTATTCTTAAATAATTCTCTTTTGTTTATGTTTGTACAACTATCTTATCCAGTTTATTTTCCAGACTACTATAGCTCTTAATAATAGGCCTCAGACCAAACACTAAACCTACTCCAAAAACCCATTTAGATCTCAACACCCAGTTTAGGTTTCAACTCTAAGCTCCAATTTGCCCTACCTCTGATGATCAGCAAATAAGAAATAGAATGAGATATCACTTCACTCTGCGCAACTTGACAAGACCCTGTATAAAAATAAAAGTAAAACAAGTTGAGGGTGTACCTCAGTGGTAGAATTCCTCTATGTTTGCTCTCCAGTAATCACCCTCTGGGGGCAAAAGACCAAAAGAACGACAAGCACTAGTGATGAATTGGGGAAACATGAACTCATAAACTGTGGTGGTGAGCTAAGTTTATATGGCCATTATGAAGAAGAGATTGAAGATTTCCTTTAAAAAACTAAAAATTCATCTACCATATGATCTAGCTCTTCCACCTCTAGATATATATCAAAAATAAATGAAGTCAATAAAGCTGTAAAAGGGTACCTGCACTCCAAAGTTTACCGAAGCACTGTTCACAATAGCTACAGTGGGGAATCAACCCAGGCACCTACTGACAGGCAGATAGATAGAGAGAATGTGGTGTGTACTTGCAAATTACTCAGCCAGGTGTAGAGGAAAATGAAATCCTGTCATTTACAACAAATGTATCAAATGAGGTAGGTTACATTCAATGAAATAAGCCAGGGATAGAAAAGTCAACACTGCATGTACTGTCGCGTATATGGTAACTTCAGAAAGCCAATCTGAGTGTAAAACAACATATAATGTTACATGGTGTAAGATAATACAAAAAAATCAATATAATATAGCAATAATAATAGAACATAATGATTACTAGAGTCTGAAGAGGGTGAGAGAAAGGAAAGATAAAGCAAGTTAGGATAACAAGTATCAACACAGATTTACAGAGAAAGAGCAAGTTACGGAGTTCCACAGCACAGTGGGACGACTATTGTTCACTTGTTTATTTGTGAATATTTTGTGAAGTTTGAGAAGTGAGGAGCTTGAAACCACTAAACATAAAGCAAAGACAATAGGAAAATGATAATTATACCAATTTGATCAGTACATACACACGTGCATTGAAATGTCCAGTGGCTCGTTAATATATCCTGTTATTAAATGTTTTTAAAAGTTTAAAAAATAATAAAGTATGTGAATCAAGGCACACACCTTGGTGAATTTTTCTCAAGTGAATGTACTCAGATCACAGTATGTAATACAAGTGATAACTCCAGAATTCTTCAGCACGCCTTTACAAGTCATCCATCCACAAAAGATAACCAATATTTTCACTTCTATCACTCCAAATTGTTTTGTCTGTTTTCAATGTAACATAATTATAGTACCTATGATTTTGTGTCTGGCTTCTTTTACTGAAAAACATGTGTGTGAGATTCACACAAGTTGTTGAATATAGCAATAGTCTGATAATTTTCCTCATTGCACTGTGTTCCACTGTGTGGATTTGTTATAATTTGTCTGTTCTGCTCCAGTAAATATTTAGGTCTTGTGCAATATTTATCTATTACAAAGAATACTGCTATCACAAAGAATTCTTTTCTGTGTCTTTTTGTTCTCATATGCAAATTTGTGAGGGTATATGCCTGGAGGCAACATGGTTGTGTCACAGAAAATGCATACTTTGACTCAAAGAAAAGTGGTCTTCTACAATTTGTATTCGCATCTATACCATAATAAAATTCTAATTGTTTCACATCTTCCCCAATTACACTTACTCCATCCTTACTGGGACTCTAAAAAGCATCATACAGCCTTTACTTACCTTTGCAAGCATTATGGGGAGTATTTCCTGGTTTTCTCACATTTCTCCTTGCACAATTTCATGACCAGGCTGAAGTTATTGGGTATCTCTGTAGCTGACAGGGTCTTCTCTGATGGTCCCAAAATGAATTAGCGTTTCTGTTCTGAAATCCAAAACGTGTACCCAATTTACTGTTAGAGACTCTTATTTCTCTCTTTTCTGATCATAGGAAAAACAGAAACATTATATTTGCCAAACTTGGCAATCACTAAAAAGGCAGTTCTTGCTCTCTGCTCTTTACAGGGACCTGCATTTTAAAGGGATCAAGCTTCCTTTCTAAAGAAAATAATGAATAAACTAACCTAAACCACACAGGAAGAGCTTAATCTAAACCAAAAACTTCCTTCTCCCAATCTTCAGGAATAGACTCGAATCTAAAATCAAGAATCCAGACCTCTGTGCACAGTGCTTACCTATGATTTCTGTGAAGAGCCCCTGGGAAGTTTTCCTTACTGCCTTTCCTGCTGGGGATCATCCTTATTGCTTGTTAAATGGGAATGTGGAAAAACTCCAAATGGGGGCTTTCTCCTGAAAGCTTCCTTCTCCACTGATGTTTCTGAGCATCTGCAAAGAAAGCAGAAAAGAGCAAGAGAAAGAAATGAAGACCCAGAAGTTGGAGAAGGAATTTCTTGTAACAGCACAATAAAATCCATCAGAACTGGAGAAATGTGTGTGGAAGTCAGCGAGACTGAATCCTTGATATCTCATTCATCCTTAAAATATCTGCTTAAAGAAGAAGAGAGCCTAACAGATTTATGGTACTTTTTTCTATACTGGGGATTAAACCTAGAAATGCACACGTACCAGACATGTGCTCTACCACTGAGCTACATGCAGAGCCTAAGTCTTTGGATACTTAGACATGGTACTATCTGCTTCATATGCGCGAGGGTATCTTAGACTGTGTCTCTTGTGTTGCATTCAGAATCTCTGTCCCTGGACTTATAGCTCTTCCCAGAAAGTCACCCCAGACAGAGCACACAGCATGTGCTCTGATCCATAATCCCATTCTTTTTGCTATACAGGACACTTTTAACTCATGCTTTTCTTCCAGAAAATAAACCAAATGAAACTTTATTCCACAATGGGCACACATGTAAAACTGCCTGGGAAAAGTCATGGAATACTTCTAAAATTGTTTTTAGATGTTTGTCTATATCCCACTTCCTGGTGATGGAGGGGTTGATTTGCACTGGGTTACTTCTGCATAGTGAATTCATGACAGTATTCTTCTTGCAGGCTGCTGATCAGTAGATGACAGGAAGGGAAGGGGTATGCAGGGGCCTGAGGAAATTGGAGGGCAGGTGGGATTTTTATTAATCAATATAATTCTCCCAAACAGAACAAAATTTCACATACTTTATACTGGTTCAGTGTCTAACCCAGAACATCATTCAGTGGGAAGTTCATTGACCTTAGTTCAGCAAAGGTGGTTCCCATAGCAATGAGGCTTTGCCACAATTTCAAGCATGAACTAGAGGGGCGCAAGGAAGCCAGCTTCAGGTGTCAAAAATATCTTAGGTGACAGGTGACAGCCCTTTGGCCAAGAACAGTTGCAGTTCTGGATACATACATGGAATGTGCTAGATTCTGAATCTCGTGAAAGGGAAATAGACGTAAACACAGGTGTACAAGGTGGTGATATTTGAGTAATGGCATAGAGAAAGTGCAGAGGTGAGCCACAAAGGTATGAGGAGGAAAGCATTTCAGACAGAGAGGGCAAAGGCAAGGGACCAAGGTCCTGATATGGAAACCTTTCAGGAATATCTTCTCCTGTAGCCTATAGCTTCAGGAGAAGAAACTCAACAAAACATTCAGCACTGCTAACTAGTCGATTGTTTTTTAATCTACTGATCCGTGGGCAATTTGTACCTTGGTTTGGCATCTTTATTTCCGATCCCCATTGTAATCTAGCTGAACTCTGTGTGTCACCATCACTGAGACAACACCCGCCCGCTCTGGCGCCCTTGCATCTCTGTAGTGAAAACCCTGCTCCTTGCGAGCATGTCGGATGCTGTGCCCTGGATGACAGTACCGCAAGTCATAATTGTTCCTCAGAATTAGAGAAAAGTATATCTCATTTTCTAAACTTTAAAAATGGGAACGATAAAGCCTATGCCATAGAATTATACTGTTTAAATTTAGATAATGACTCTGAAATGTTTAACAGTACCTCATATATAGTAAGCTCAATATAGACTTCTATTTTTTTTTTTTTGTAAAATCTCCCATTCCTTCTGAAATGAACAAACTGTCACCATATTAGGAGCTGACTCTGTTTTGAGCCAGTTCTGAACTTTAAAAGACCTCAGACACCTGTTAACGGGGAGAGTAGTCTGTTCTAGGAACTCTCCTCCCTCACCCCCCGTGCTCATCCTGACCCCCCAACCCCTACACGTTGTAGTTTATGATAAACCCATCAGCCTGTAACCGGTCACTGCCTGAGAATTCCACTGAGCGAACAGGACTGGGATAAGGTGGATAATGGTTAGAAACTGTCTGTAACTGTCACATACATCTGCTGGCTGCTTTAAATTCCACTTGTACAACATAATTGTGGTTTCTGCCTTTAAAAACCCTGTCTTACCTCGCTTTGGCACTGAGAGTTTCTTACAGGGCTGGAGCATACTCTTGACTACTGGATAATAAAGGACTTCGATTGGCTAATTCCCAGTGTGTGGCTACTCTCCTTTCTCACACCGAGATGAAGTGATCACCAGAGCCCCTCTGAGGTCCCACTTTACTTCAGTGTCCAGATCTGGTGTTCATTAATGCTTTTTCTTCTCTCCACAAGGGTTAAATGATGGAAGCTTCTAGAAATATTAACCATCCCCTTCCCTGGAGGTAGTTACTATTTTTCTCTGTCCTCTGGGGATCACTAACTCTTGACCACATGGTTTATTTGAGGTGCTGGAAGAACACAGATGGAAAATTCATATGGGGTTTTATTTCCATCTTCCTAATGAGTGATGATATTAAGTGTTTTGTAGCATATTTGCCAGTCAGCATCATATCTCAGAAGTGGCTATGTTTTAACCACTGTTGCTATTTCTTCTCTTGTTGAGCTTACAATTTATTTGTGTATTTTGCATGTGAGTCCCTTTGCAGAAATCTGCATTGCAAAGCCAGGTGCACTGAAACATGCCTGTAGTCCCAGTAACTTGGAAGACTTGGACCCAGGAATCCAAGGCCAGCCTGGGTAACAGTGAAATCTTTTCTCTTAAAATGTTAAAGAAAAGAAATACATATTGCAAATAGTCTGAAAAGGACTTTCTCTTTCTTAAGAGTGTCTCTTTGGTGGGTGGGTGGGTAGGTAGTTGGTTGGTTGCTTGCTTGGTTGGTTTTGAGACAGGATCTCGTTGTATTTCCTAAGCTGACATCAAATTTACAATCCTATGGTTTCAACCTCCCAGGTAGATGTGATGGTAGACATCTGCCACCATGCCTGGCCTAAAGTGATTTTTAACAAGGATAGTTTGAGATATATTTTATGTTCATAAGAAGCTAGCTTGAAAGCTTTATTCATTTTTTGTTGAGGACTTAAAAATGTGTTTTCTTCTTGACTGCTATAGCTTTCAGTGAGAATTCAGGCATTATTCTTAATGTTTTCTCAGAACAGATTTTGCAAAATTTCTCTGATTATAGATACAATTTCTCTATTGTTGTTATTATCACTGAAATAAGCACACCAAATATGACTATTCTTTAAGTTGTTTGCCTGTAACTCCCGGCTGAAACAGAGTGGGGGACTCACAGAGCTCCTTATCCAACTTCACGGCCTTCCACAGAGCATTGATGGGGGAGCTTGCTTCACAGAGAGTCATGTGCACCAGTGAGTGGAGCTGCTTGTTACTGTTATCAGTGGGTAACAGATCAGACGGTTATAAGGACCAGCTACAATCACATGGTTGTGTATGGAGACAAGGACTGTAATAGTTACAGAATGTCTTTTCATCTTTATATGAATATATTTATTTCTATATTGGCCATGACTCAGTCTCTTCCAGTTTGCCTTCATGTTGTAGCATAAAATATGGAAATGAGAGTTAAATTTTAAGGTGCATTACATCTCAGTGCTAAAGCTACTGTATATTAATGAGAGAGTGTGTGTGGCTCACCTAGAAGAGACATGACCATCACCCATAGATGGGTATGTGAATGTAGGCACATTTTTGGTTGATAAGGGATAATCATATCTCATTAGTAGGAAGCATGATTGTTCTGTTGTCTTTATATAAACTTTAAATGTCATTAAAGAAAGTATATACGGATGTCAATTTGATAAGGTCGTACCACGGTAGCTTTGAACTGTCTCAACTTAACTGTCTAGAAATATATTTCCTAGAATCTGTTTGCCTGTCTTTTTCTGGTTTAGGGTTGGCCATGAAAGAAATGGTACAAGACACAAAAGGTCTGTGTGATGCAGCAGCCATTTCTTATTAGCTCTGCAGTTTTAGGGCCACATGCATTTGCGCAGCCCCCACATGTTGTCACAAATCTGCCAGCTCATTCTCGTGTTGACACATCTCTTCTACCTCCCTTTACAACTTCTCCTTCAGCTTCTCTTTTCGTCTTGGGCCAAAGTGTGTGTGTAGCATGGTGGCAAATGTCTTTTATCCTCTTAAAGCTCATCCAACAAGTGAGATGAAAGAGACGAGGGACAGGCAAGTTTTAATTTTCTTTTGTAGGTTTCAATTGTCTTAATAGGTCCCACGATATTCTTACAAGTCACAATTCCTGTATGTACTTATCCTTATCCAAATTCCCTTTCCAAATGTGGGTCTAGCTGACATTAAGTCAATTCGGGCTCAGTACCAGATGTGAAAACAGTAGCTCTGCAGAGACTCCCTCATCAGCGCCAGTAATTACAGGAGATCTACGCTGGATAATTCATGTCTTATTTAAATCACTGTAGTGGTTCTTCTGGTGCTTCCGACATTGTACCCAACATTGATCTAAATCCTAAGAGAAAGAGACTAAGGAAATGATTATCTTACAATTCCACATCACCAGATCCAGGTTTATGCTGTAAGCCTCTCTAAGCGAAGCTGACACATAAAATAATTATGAGGTAAGTATTCCAACTTTAGACAGCTTCACCCAAGTTCTGTATGGTCTATTTTTTCACTCAAACATTCAAGAACACATTAGAAGAAAGTTTTTCCTGGCACCAGTTTCCAAAGGAGTTGGAAATGGGTTTTACTTAGAATTTAATCTTCTGATCCAGATCACAGATGAAGCAACCACCGTGCTCCCTTCTGGTCTGGGATCTGCAGGTGCAAGTCTCAGCTGGGCTCCTGCAGCAGGGCCTGACTTTTATGGAGCTCCTGAGTTTTTGTTCAGCTTTTACTATCACTTCAAGCACTGTGAGTTGCCGGAGAGCGCAGAAATACTTCGCAGAATCTTGCATCTGCAAGGTTGAAATGGTGAGGGCGATTGTCTTAGCTGCTTTCTGGAAATTGACAGAATAGCGACCAATCTTTGCATTATCACCAGAGTAACTCTGATGAATAAGTAGAACCATCTCTCCACTGAGAATTTGCTTGTACCAAAACAAATCATAAAAGGTTGCACTTGTCTCGTAGGAACAGTCCAGTGTGACTGCTTCGCCCTCTGGCTTCGATGCAGCAGGCTGGACTTGAGTCACTTTCTGGGCCACAATGTGTCCTGTAGAAACAATCAGAAAATATAGCTAATCCTCTGATATAGTAATAAAATACTGAAAGATTTAGACTAATTTAGGACCCAACAACAAACCAAACTGGAGGTACACTTCGCTTGCTTTTTTCTCATTCCTCTTTCCTTGTCTACCCCATGTAAAGCACCTCATGCCTGTATGCAATCCTGTCATCCTTAGTATCCTTGACCATTTTTGGATGTACCAGAGTAGGTGACAGCCATAAAAACCCACAGCAGACTGGAGAGTGGCGAGTGGCCCATATTCCTCTGTGTTTTCTTCTGCCTGGGGGTTTGATTGCCTGCCAGTTTATATATGTACTACCTGGGTTTTTATACTTCTTCTTCAAACAGGAAATGGGGTTTCTTAAGTTTGTAGACCACAAGGTCTGTAAACACAAGAACAAGTGTGGCTCACTCGAAGTGTTGCCAGGTCTACCTGTCTTTCTCTTCTAGGTTAGGCAACACCTAAAATAGGGACCTGAGAACAGCAGTGAGCATAGACTTACACTGTTTAACTCTTACTAAAATAATGATCTAGAGTATAGTTACTACGCTGGAAAAATTCTCTCCTGGGAAGATCACCTGGCTGTTCTTATAGTTTCATACCTGCTCAGGATTCTCCAAACTCAGGCATTTAGCCCACAAACTGACAGAGTTATCAACAATATGTAAAGCTCTGTTAAAAATATAAACCAAATAGGTTGCTTTAGGTGGAATGAGGAGCAGATTATTAAAAAAAAATCCTATTCCACACCTGTGCTCCCTCCAGCCTGGGCCCAGGCATGTGAAAGGCAGGATCAGCCTGGAAATAGATGGCTGAATGGATTTATTTGGAGGCAAGTGATGCCTGTTTGAATATTTTGTTTCTGGTGTTAGGTTGCTTTTGTCCTTCCACCTCCTTCCCCCTCTCTTCCTCCTGGTCTAAATGTTAGACCTTCAAGGCTCATGGGACTGCAAGCCAGTGAACAGAAGTGGAGACTAAAAGGGTAAAAGGAAAATTTAAGCTCAGCCCAGGTGTCAGAATGCTAAACTACTGCACTTTCCACCCTCCAGATTTTATGTATAGCCTTTAGAAGAAAGAAAATTAAGTTTCATATTAACATATTTTAAGTTGTACTAAACTTAGTTTCAAAATAAAAAATTCATCCATTTTGTTCACATGTTAAATTACATAAGAAGTAGTTTCTGGGCTTTAATTGATTTGAGGTTCATTTTATTGTGGTGAAATTGAGATTCTTTATTGTATTTATGTATATATTTTTGTTGCTGGGGATACTAGCAATGAACTATCCAAATAGAAATTAGGAAAGCCATGCTATTCCTGGTAGCTTCAAAAACAAAAGCAAAATGAAATACTTCAGATGCTTAATCCACACTAATTTGAAGTTAATCACCCTGTAAGCCTGAAGATCTCAGTGAGAAAAGGCGACAGTTAAGCCATCTCCAGATGGGCGCTCGGTGCAGGGAACGAGAGGAGCAGCTGAGTTGCCATCTCTTACTCTTTGTCCCAGTAAGAAGCCTGCCACCCACATGTGTGCCCACAGGCCGTGCCGCTGCCAACCCCATTCAAGGGGAAGCATTTGGGGAGAACGGCACGATGATATCCCTCCACCCACTCTGCATTTCTCAAATAAACCAAGAAGAAAATGATGTTAGTCATTCATAATAGAGATGATGGTGCCGCTTTATATATGGCTGTTTTCATATTAAAGCCCAACATCGTCAACTGTGAGTCATCATTTCTACCTGGGTATGGTTAATAGGCCCAAGGTCAAAAAATCTTTCCGAAAGAAATTCATATAATTATATACGGTTCCTCTGGTCACTAAATTTCAAAAAACTCTGAGTCTTAACTTTGAATAATAACTCCTTGTATTTATTTAGATATTTTTTGTTAGCAAATGCTTTAACTTATTTCAAGTATTCAAAAAGAGAGAGCAGATAGATAGATATAGATAGATATATATAGATATCTCCCATTAAGTGGATGAAGAAATTAAAATTTAGAATACAGCAATTAGAAATGTTGTTCCACATGTGCCAGGAGGATCCTGCAGTAATAATTCACACTACTGACCCCCAGTCTGAATCCTCTTTCCCAAGCCGGTGTAGCCAATACCCAGCTTGTGTGAGTGTTGGCTACTCTTATCTCATAGTGAATCCTTTCTTTACAAAGTTAACCTCTTCCACTGAGAGTCACCATTGTCCAGTAGATTATATCTTTAGCCTGAGGAAGACCACAGCCAGTGACTTCAGTACTTATTGGCGTGCACAAAATGTGCGTGGTCAGGCGGGAAGAATCAGTTCTGTGGGGCAGCACATGCCCTGAAGCTTCCCAGGAGATCAGGCTGAATCGAGACACCACCTGAACCATGTTTGTGCTTCATTAGGCCTCATCTCAACCTGCTTTCCTCCATGAATTATGTGCAAAAGACTTTAAATTCAGGCTCTCCTTTTAAAAACACAAACTATGTTAAAAATGCAAACTATCTGCAACCAATTCTGGAATATATATTTATAAAATGTTATAATTTAAGATCAAATGGCCTGTTCAATACCCTGATAGATGTTCATACCAGTATCAGGACCTTGGTTCTTCCCGCAGCTCTGTGCCGCCAGAATACACTCAAAAACTTGGAGCCAGCATGTGTGTCTAGATATCAGCACAACTTCTGTCTTCCTCACTGCCTTCTGTTTCCATGATTTGAAATATTTGTTAGGAGCTGTCAAATGTCAGATTGAGAATGTGAGGCAAATCCTGATTTGGTTGGATTACTAAATCTTAATTCTACATTTCCAATTTTTTCTGACCCCTCCTAGCCTACATAAATAACATCATGACTAACAGGCATTAACATCTGCTTTACAAATAAGTGTGGCTTTGAATTTTTAATTTGTGACTCATCCTAATACCTGTTACAAGGTGGTAAGTGCTTATTTCCATCAGGCCACACACAAATTTCTGGCCTTCGTGGAAATGGCAGGGACAAGCCATTGTGCCTAGAAGTCAGAAAAGAGGACTGTGGGGATGACATACACATGATCTTTAGTGCCTCCATCTCTCCTCGCCAACATTGGCTAAAAGACCCCCAACACCATGTGTTCTGCTGTGGCTGATCCAAGCAGGTCTTTAGCTAGGAGAACGAAGTGCCTTGATGTCTAAAACTCTTCTAGATGCCTTCTCAGAATTCCTTCTTAAGACAGAGTCATGCTGCTTCCCCATGCCCTACTCCTGTGTGGCGCTCTCTACGTCTATGGAGGACACTCATTATCTCCATGTGGCAGCTCACTGGCACAGGAATCAGGCTCTGGGAGAGGATTCTGAGACTTCAGCCTAAACTCATAAACAGTAATATAGACCATTTCATGGAGTTGATGTCTACAACTGTCTGAGTTTTTATTTTTACCAATTCTCACACTCTGACTCTCCTCCTATTGCACACCCACTGTGCTCTTATCTAATCTAGGCATGATGTTGGAGTTGAAAGCAGAGATAAGGTGGGAGATCTGAAGTAGTTATGTCCTAAACCTTTCTCAAAGTAGACTGTGCTCTTATCTAGGCATGAGGTAGAGTTGAAAGCAGAGATAAGGTGGGAGATCTGAGGTAGTTATGTCCTAAACCTTTCTCAAAGTAGACGTTGATGACTCTTTTCTTACCTTTGCATTTACATTTTACCAGTATTTTCCTAATGCAGTGTATCAGACATCTTGAGAAACTGAATGGGAAGGGACATTAAAATGTGAGGGAATACTTAGTATTATATGAAAATATTTTACTTCATTTATAAAAATCATCTCGAAATTAATCCTCTTGATAAAGTAGTGATTTAAAACTAGTATAGGCATCAAAATGTATGCTCTATGTGCGCCTTTTTGTCAATTGTAATTCAATTTTCAAACCAAAAGATGGAAGGGAAATTTTAGAAATGACTGATTCTAGCATGGTTCATGATGATGTTTTGATGGTCATACACCAATCTTCAATTGAACAAAGATTTATAACTTAAATATGTGCATCTTTTGTACATATCTCAAAACAATTTTTTAAAATTATAGTGGCAGCAGAAAACAGGAAAATATTTACACCAGACAAATATTTCCTCTCTAGTTTCCCTTTCATGGTCAGTTATCTTCAGAATTATTAAAGTACTCCCCAAGTCTCTACTCTTGTTCTCAGATCCTGCTGCACCTGGAGCAGGTGCAGAAACTCCCTGTCCCGTGATCTCCACTTGGTTTCAGGCCTCCAGGGCCCCGTGGTTTGGGTGCAGGCTGCAGGTGCCCGCGGAGCACTGTGCGCTCACTGCACAGAGGTAGACAGCAGAGTCTCTGTGCTGGGAGTCTCGGATGTGCAGGGAAACATGTCGGCTGGCTTTGTCGAGCTGCACTGTGAATCTTCCTTCTTCTTTCTTACCATCTGAGTATATGGACATCAGCACCTTGGGGCCTTTCCCAGGGTACTGTCGGTACCACCAGAAGTACTGAGAATTACTGTCCCTGTACGTGCAGTTGAGAGAGGCGACGGCTCCCTCCGGAACACTGAGGGACTCGGGACTCTGCTCCACCTCCTTCTGCTGGCTGCTTACCCCTGTGCAAAAAGACAGCGGTCAAAGGAGATTGTTTGGATAATGCGTGCTTAATGTCAAGAATGAAAATTATCTTTTCATGTGCCTCCCATGCTCTCTTATTTGTAGAATAAGACCATTCACATTTCTCCACAAAGTCCTGGAATAGACAACTACTTCATGTACAAATACCCAAACTCACAAGTGAACTGAAGCCACAGGACCACCAGTAAAACACCGAAGGAGCCCATCATTCTTTCCCCTGGTTCACTGAGGACTGAGATTTCAAACCTTAAAAAAGTGATACTTCTTCAGATACTTGTAGTTCTTCTGCTTTAAGAAACATAAAAAGAATAAAAGAATCCATTCTCCCAATTAGAAGAAAGATGCTTTTTTAGCCACTCCTGCTACACCAAGGAGGGGCTTCCTTCATCTTTCTCCTCCCCTCCCCTCCTCTCCCA
>PVJO010032639.1:0-12966 GCA_004026905.1 Hystrix cristata | reverse complement strand
AAGTAAATCTCAGGCCCGGATGTTTTCACCAAATATATTATACATATATATATTATTTTATTTTATTTGTTTATTTTTTAATTTTTTTTAACCAAGAACATGTATTGGTACAATGTACATATAATGATCACATTCATCACATTTATTTTGTACCTGTACATGATACATCTTGGTTCTCCCTCCTCTTCCCCGCCCCTCCCCTCTGTTCCCTCCATCCCTATTTACAGCAGGTTCATTCACATTTCTCCATGAATTCCCTTTCCTTTTTCTATCCCTCTTTTCCCTTCCCGCTTCTCCCTCCTCTCCCTCCAATGCTCCTCTCCTTTGAATATTATCTTCCTTTTATATCTATTACACCTCTTCGTCCTTTTTTACAGCCATGGTTTCTCATATCAGAGAAACAATTCGATGTGTACTCATGAGTGTCCGATTTACTTCACTTAAAAGTATGTTCTCAAGGAACATCCATTTACATACAAATGACTCTAGTTTATCCTTTTTATGGCAGTGTAATACTCCATTGTGTAGAAAAACCACATTTGCTTTAGCCATTCATTGGTTGTTGGGCATTTAGGCTGTTTCCAAGACTTAGCTATTACAAACTGTGTTGCTATAAACATGGTTGTGCACTATATATATATATTTTAAACACAATCTCTTGGGGCTGGGGATTTATCTCAGTGGTTAGAGTGCCTGTCTAGCAAGCTCAAGGCCCTGAGTTTGATCCCTGGCACCAAAAAAATAAAATAAAATAAATAAACACAATCTCTTTTAGAAAACAAGAAAACACTTCTCTACTCATTTGATGAGGCCAATATTGCTCTGATCAATTATCCCTCATGAACATAGATTCAAAGATCCTCACCAAAATGTCATCAAAATATCAGCAATTAACTGGGAAATTATATAGAATATATATATAGTAAAACCAGACCACAGCTAGGTAGGGGTTATTTGGCAAGACCGGTTCAACATTTGAAAATCAATGTAATCTAAAAATAAATAAGAAAAATCTACCAAAAGATGTACAGAAACCAACTCACAAAATTCAACATCCATTCAACCATTCATGATAAAAAACTTTCAACAAGCTAGGAATAGAGGGACACCTCCTGATCCTTCCCTATCACAGAGAGATGGAAACCTACTTTTATACACACACATGCACACATGCACACGCGGACCCATACATTGCACACAATTGTCTACAGCAGCAATATATATAATTGTACCAAACTAGAAACATCCCGATTTCCTCCAAGTGAATGGATAAGCAAAGTGCTCTGTAATGAAAAGACTATTTGATACACAGCAACACGGGTGAATTTCAAGTGCATTTTGCTAAGTGAAAGAAGCCATTCTCAAAAAGATACACACAGCGTGGTTCCATTATGTGGAAAGGACAAAACTAACAAGAGAGGAGATCAGTGGAAGCCATGGGCAAGGAGGACAGGCAGGACACGGGGACTCAGGACTCTCCGCACAGGCTCAGGTCCAGGCAGGGAGCTGGCTGCTCACACCTGTGCCGTCCTGGTCCCCACTAAGGAGTGCTCCTGTGGAGAGGGCAGGGAGGGACAGCTGGTGGAGTTAGAGTCCTGCCTGAGCCATGGTCTGCTGGGGTGGGGGTGGGGGTTCCTGGGGGACACGGGTACCAAATATGGCATGGGGGCATCATAGGTCCCAGGACAAGTGGGACTGTCCTGTTGGGGGCTGGCCAGACAAGGGGGCCGTGGGGAAGGGGGTGGCAAGCAGTACAGGGAGGGCGAGCGAGGAAGGTGGATGGGGGTGGCTGGAACAAGGTGGGAGGCAGGTGTCATGAAGGAGGGAACAGGGACCACAGGTGGGCTGCAAGCAGGCTTCCTGGGCGTAGAAGGAAAGAAAACACTGCCATTGCTGAGTCTCCCACCTGCTGGAAGCTCCTGCCACGCACCCTTTGAGCTGCCCCATAGCACTATGACATGGCTGTCACTCCCCTTTGCAGCCCTGGCCTCGGGGCACAGCAGGCAAGGCAGGATGAGGAGGGACCCCAAGATGCCCTGGACCTGCTCCCCCTCCAGGTCCCCAGCCACCCAGGAGGCTCCGGCCTTCCCCTGGGGCCCCAGGGTGAGATGCTCTGGCTGCCTGTCTGTCCTTGTTCCCAGGCAGCCCAGCTGCCTGGTGTCAGGCCCACAATGGGGCCCTGTGTCCTAGAGCCCAAGGAACAAAGGGTGCAGGCGGCCACTGTCCTCTCCATTAATTCTCGTGAAGGGAGGTCAGGGGAGCCAGGCAAGAGCTTCACGAAACTGGGTATAAGACAAAGGACGAGGGAGGGTTTCCGCAGAGGGTCCTGTGAGGCTCTGTACCCCGGCACAGGCCTTGAAAGAGCCTACCTGTCTTGCCCAGCCCCCAGGCCCGCTCCCTGCCTGTGAAGGGCTGTCCCTCAGAAGCGTCACAGCATTAGACCGCGTGTCACAGCTCACGCCCAGGCTTTGACATGTACTCACTGTGTCACCTTGGGCAGGTCATATTATCTCCATGG
The DNA here is from genome assembly GCA_004026905.1 of Hystrix cristata. NCBI lineage: Eukaryota > Metazoa > Chordata > Mammalia > Rodentia > Hystricidae > Hystrix > Hystrix cristata. Next base: position 10,448 of record PVJO010032639.1, on the reverse strand, counting down.
GCCTCAGTTTCCATATCTAGAATGTAGTATCAACCACCTCCCTCCAATATTGTGAAGATCAAATCAGGTGATGACTGAGTGAAGAATAAATCCCATCCTGAAGAATATCACAGAAGCCTTAGGGGCACAAGGTGCACAAAGCGGGATGTGAGGGTCACCCCTCGCCAGGCAGAGCAGGCAGAGGTGGGCCAAGGTTATGAGGTGGGAGGTCTCTAAAACCTGTGTGAACCTCAGGCATGGTGCACTTCCCTGGGCCTAGCTCCATCGCAGCTCTACTATCTAGCTGGTCTTGGCAAGCCCCCCTTCCTGCCCCGCTTCCAGGGCCTCAGATTCCTCATTTGGAAAATGAAACCACTGGATGACATTAACATTGAAGGCCTCTGCCAGCTCGGAAGTCTGTATGATTCTAATGTTTCCCCAGGGATGTCTCGGGTAGGCCTGGGGTTGGAGGAAGAGAAGAAAACCAGTGTAGAGACGATAGGAATGAAGGGCTGGGAGGCAAATTCACACAGCTTCACTAGGGACCAAGTAATGGCTTGGGGACCCAAGCATGGCCCTGAGGAAGGACTCAACCTCTTTCCCTACTTGTCTAAAGCCAAAAAATAACGGCAAGGACTGAAGCAGATTCTCTCGGCCACCTCTACACGACCCTCTCCTCTCTAAAGCAGCCCTAGTGTGGCTGAGGAATCCACTTCCTCTTTGACCAGGTGCCTCAGGTCACCTCAGCCTAGGACATGATTCTGATTGGGCCAAGCCAGTGAGGTGGGCTCATCCCCCTTGCTTGTGATTGGTTTGGGCAAAGGCATGTTAAACATCCCAGGCAAATGAGACATGAGGAGACATTTGCCGCGGGCTCTGGAAGAGACTCTTTAATGGTGAGTGTGTGTGTGTGGGGGGGGTGAAGCCCCATCTACAGGAAGTGCTTCCCTCCTTTCTTCCCTTGGTGGAGAGCAGACACCATCTTGGGCTACATGGGGAAGAACGAATGGAAGAAGGCTGGGTCTTGGCTGATGCTTCTCTGTCCCTGAAGGAACCAGCCCCAGAGCTGCCCTAATTTAGGCCTTCCTGTTTTTGTTTTTTTTTAATTGCTAGGCATAGTGGTGGCATGCAAGGGTTGCTGCAAGTTCCAGGCCAGTGGGGCTATGTAGTAAGTTACATAGTGAGACTCTGTCTCAAAAAACAAAGCAAAATAATTGCTTAAGTCATTTTTGTTGGTTTCTGGTTCTCACAGCTGGAGGGCCCTGATGAAGAACCCTTCCTCAAGGACCCGCTTCGGTAGAGGTGGGACAGGAGGGAGGTTTCATGCCCAGTGGAGAGCGGTGCAGTACTGGGGCGCCTCTGCCCTGGAGGTCAGGCACCGAGAAGGGCCAGCCAGCACCACAGTCCAGTTACATAGGGCCCAGCTGGAGATGCCTTCCTCTGAGAGACCCTTCCCCCATGCATGTCCGAGTGTCACCGAGGCCCCTCTTTCACGGTCTGTCTGCTACTGCCCAGAATCAGTGGCCACCCACAAGGGCTTTGTTTGGTGTCTGAATAGGAATGAAGGTGGCAGAAGCTGGGTGGTCCCTGAAGTAGCCTGACCTAGCTCGTATCTGTCTGAGCAGCCCTGCAGGGAGACAGACAAGCACCCTGGAAGCTCCCAGGGAAAGGACAAATGTCCTGCTGTATTTTTTTGAGTGAAATAAAAATAGCCTAGAGAACAGCACCAAAGTGACTGTTCCTATTGCCACAAGTCCATGGGCAGGACGTCACCGCCAGCCTCGCCAGAGACAGCCGGGCTGGATTCCCCCACCCTCCACGCACCAGCCTCTCTGAGCCACAGACTCTGCCTCATTATGTGTCAGGATTTGGAGGAACAACCTGTGGAGGCTTTGCCTGGCACGGGCTGTAGGTAAATGCAGCTGGTCGCTGAGGCAGGCGTCAGCACAGGCGTCTCCAAGTGCCGGGAGGGCTAATCCTCCTACTGCCGCTTCCAACGGTTTTTAAATAGCTGAATTTAAAAAATGAATAGGATCATTTTAAAACCGGAGTGGGGGAGGACAGCAAAACTCTTATTCTTCTGAAAAACTGCTCAGAGTACTGCAGGGGAAGATAAGGGAGACTCCATCATAATGTAACGGAGAAGATGCTGCCCAAAACCCCGCTGCGGAGCCCAGAAGTGCCCAGAGGGGCCTTGGCAGAGGTGGCCACGCTGGGTTAAAGATTGGTAGCAGGAAGGCGCCTGTGGGCACAGTGACTCAGAAGGGGCGTCCACAGGAGCACAAGGAGGAGGAGGGAGAGGGCCAAGGCCAGGCTCTGAGGCTCTCTAGGGGCTGGAGGCGGGGGATGAACTGGAGGGCGCTACCTTCTAGTGGGTTTGGATCTTACTGGGGGCCCATCAAGGCAGGTTTGCACCTGAAATGGTGCCTGATGCTCACAGTGTAGAATGGCGGGAGCAGGAAACCAGCAGTGAGACTTCCGCGGCGCAGCAGCAGAGGCCGAGGGCACCAGGGCCTTGTGGGGGACAGAGGAGGGAGCGGAGGGCACAGATCACATCAGCGGCAGGGTTTGCAGGATTGGAGGTGGGCAGGAGGTGAGGGTGATTCCAGGTCCCGCCCCGGGGGTCTGAGAGGACAGGAGGACAATCTTGACGGGTGCCAGGAGGACAGGTGAGCAGAGGGTAAAGAGCTGGAGGGGCACCAGGTGATTTAGTTGGCTGTGCATGGCACTTTAGGGTCATTTCCTGCCCACAAATCCAAGTCCCCAGGGCTCCAAGACACAGGCCTGTCCCTGGCTGACAGGGTGGCTGCCAGGGAAGGGTTTCCCTCCACGTGTTCTCACTGATGACACTGTCCTATGTAGAATGTGGCAGTTGAGCTCTGACCCCTCCCCAAGGTGGCAGAAGCAGAGAACTCATTTGTGACAGTGACAAGGGTGAGTGTGAGGAAGGTTCTCTCTTCATGGCTGCAGGACCCAGGCCTCAGGAAGGTCACAGGTCTGGACAGCACCTCCCAAGGGTGCCCTCTCTGTCACTCAGCTGTCGCCAGGGCCCACAGTCCACTGGGCAGTCCAGGCCCCATCTGTGCTGTGAGGTCCACCAGGGCAGGCAAGGGAGGTGAGCTCAGGTCACATGGCCCAGGTCACACCACGGGCTGGGGAGACTGAAGATGCCCGTTCAGGGATTTTGCTGGCAGATCAAATCCACCTCGGCACCACTGTGCCCTGCTCAATGCGAGGTCCGGCCCTCAGGCCTGCATGGGACCTGAGACGGCACTTCTGAGCAGCTCCTGGGAGATGCTAGTGTCACCAGTCCCCAACCATAACCGGAGCCATGAAGTTCCTGCTGACCTCTATGTACAGATCTGTTCCAGTATTTCTTTTGTTTTTTTGTGAGGAGGGAGTGCTGGGGATCGAACTCAGGGCCTGTGCTTGCTAGGCAAGCACTCTACCACTGATCTAAATCCCCAGCCCTTTGTTTGTTTTTTTGAGTCAGGGTTTCTCTGTGAACTCCAGCTGGCCTTGAACTCAAGAGGTAGCCGAGGCTGGCCTCGAACTTGCCATGATTCTCCTGCCTCAGCTTCCTGAGTACTAGAATTACAGGCATGTACCACCATGCCTGGCTTCCTGTCCTGAGTTCTGAAGCAGGGTCCAGGAGGAAGTCCAATTTATGTATTCCACTTGGGCGTGCTGAGGCAGGAAGGAAATCGGGGTGTAGCCAGGTTTCCTCACAATGGGGGCAAGGATGCCTGTCTCCAAACCCTGTTTTTGCAGGGGAGGCGAGAGGCTCTAGGCACCATGGGAGGGCAGCCTCCATCATCCACCTAGCTCTGGCCTCCGCCTGAGGGCCTCTGCTGATACCCGGGATTACCTGGCCGGCAGTGGAAGGGTCCCGCTCACTACTGGCATCGCCGGGGTTTACGTCATGTTAATGGGCATGGTCACCATCCAGGGGAGTGCCGGCCTGCAGGAGTGGCCCGGCTGTGCTGCTTTGATCCCGCCCCTCCCACCTCACACATCCCACTGCCTGCCCTCCCGGCCCAGCCTCAGCCCAGACTGCCCAGCTCGGCACAGATACCTCCTCTACCCTCAAACTGCAAGGCAGGGACTGGGGATTTAGCTCAAGTGGTAGAGTGCTTACCTAGCAAGCACAAGGCCCTGAGTTCAATCCCTACCCACCCCGCCAACAAAATCAAACTGCAAGGTCTCTGAGCCCGTCCTCCCACCTCCCAGTACACCCCTGACCCCTCGGGGATGGAGGTTCGGCTTCTGAAACAAAACAACTCACGGTGGTGCCCTCCAGAAATTCCAGCGTTGCTGCTGTCAACACAACAAAAGAAAGGCTCCCACCAGTTCTGGGCACACATGATGGAGAAACATGGCCTCACCGCAAACCCACAGGGAGCCCCTGGCCAACCCCACCCTCCCTGAGCCTCGGTGTTTTCGCCAGTGAAATGGGACAGATGGTCTGTGCCACCCATGCTGCTGCCATGGGAACCAAGAGACCTGTGCTTAATGACCTCCTGCCTACTTCTAAGTGTCCTGCGTGGATCAGGTTCCTCCCTGTCACCTGGCAGGGTCAGGCAGACCCCTGTGGAGGCTGCAGGGGAAGCATGGTGATGTCCTGCCCACCATGAGGTCTCTCCTGCACAGGAACCCCACATGGATCTGGGGAGCCATGCAGCCTCTGGCCCTGGCAGGGCTACCTGTATGGGGCCTGAGCGGGGCATCGCCAGGAGCCTGTCTGTCCCATAGGACTCTTGGCCTTCACTGCGCACCTCCTAGCCAGGCCTGGCCGGGGACACGGAATATTACGAGGACCTCCCAGGCCAAGGCGGGCAGCAGAGACTAATGTGCCCCCACCGCCACCATCCCTATGTGGCACAGAGGGGATTATGGTCCCAGTTTCACTGACAAAGCAAGTGGTACCCGGACAGGTTGAGCTTCTTGCGCCTGGTCTCCAGGAGGACACTTCTTAGCAACAATCAAGGAGTCACTTGATAAAGGGGGCTGGCAGAGCAGCTCAGAGGCAAAGCATTGCCTAGTGTGCAGGGGCTCTGGGTTCTGGTCCCAGTGCTGCAAAAGGAAAAAGGAGGCGTGTCCTCAGATCAGTAAGTTTGAGACACATTGGACCAACTTCAAAGCCCTTACTAGACTAACGTGAGGAATAAGCAGGTGCCCCTTCTAAACCTGCCTGGCCATGATGCCCTCTAAAGATTTGTTATCTTTTTATGTGGTGCTGGAGTCGAACTCAGGACCTTGCACTTGCTCTGCCGCTTGCAGCCCATCATCGTCCCCCTTTCCTCCTCTTCGCAGGACCAGGATTCTTCACACACAAGGTGGGACCCCTGCTGTGGCACTGTTCCCCAGTGAGAATTTTCTCCTTCACATGGAACACTAAAATGGGCCATTTCTGCAGCACAAAATGGAATCTGGGTGAGAGGAGGGTGGCGGTATGTGGTGGTCCCTAGAAGGGGAGGACGTTGCAGGCCACTCGCGCCACCCCCATCGCCAGCAGCTGACGCAGCTTCCGCAGGGCCGCCCTGAGGAAGGCCGATGCTGGGGGGGTCTTCCCAAGTGAAGGAGAGGATGGCTCCTCTGGACTGCCCACGCTGACTACAGCCTCCCTCTGCCCGACCAGGGTGGGGACGGGGCAGGAGGGCTGCCCATGTCTCAGCTGCCTTGCCCCTGGCACTGCCCCTTCTCCTAAGAGCAAGGCCACAGCAGTGGGGTCACCAGCCTCAGGCAAAGGGCCCCAGGTGGCGGGGAAATTCCTCAGGAGGCAGCGGAGTCCCTGGTCGGGCGAGACTGGGAGTCTATCATTCCCAGAGAGCTCTTTGCAGAGTCAACTTCCTTCCTTGGCAAGTACATCAATAAAAGGTAGACAAGTAGCTTCATGTGACTCAGGTTCTTATTCATCACTGATGGTCTCTCCCAAAGGGAGCGCGTAGCCTGGAGCCCACGGGTGGAGGGGAGGGCCAGCCCAAGACAGTCCCGGGCGCCAGGAAAGACAACAGCATGGGCCACCTGCAGCCCTTCTGCCTCCTTTGCCCTTGCCCAGCCCTGGCCGGGGAGGTTCCAATCTTGTTTAACCAAGCAGGAAACCGAGGCTTGGGGGTCAGGGATGTGGCAGTCTCCAGGGTGGAGGGACAAGGGGCACAGTCCCATCCCAGTCGTCCTGGGAGGCTGGCAGCCCGTGGGGACCCTGGAGTCTGCATTTCCAAAGGCCCCCAGGAGAGTCTGATGAAGAGAACCCAGACTGAACACAGCAGAGACTGGCAGGGGCCAGTCCTCACCCGGGCCTGTCTCTGAGCCAGCACCGCCTGCCAAGGCTGGCACCAGGGCAGTCAGGTGGCAGTGATGGTGGTGGGAACCGTCCCAGCTGAGGGGCTGAGCCCTGGCTCCTTCCCGGGAAGACAGCCCATAGCAGTCACGACTCCAGAGATGTGACGGCCTGCCACTGCTGTCGGCACCTCACTGGGCCGAGAGCTCCTGGAGTAACAGTGACAATGACGATAATGACACCCGGTAACACTCTGAGACAGATGCTATTCTAAGACCCTTATGTCTATTAATTCATCTACACTTCACAAGTCTATGAAACAGTTTCTACTATTAGCCCCATTTTACAGATGAAGAAACTGAGGCAGAAAGATTTGCTAGGAAGAGATGAAGCCCAATTCACAAGAGCCTGAGCTCTTTTCTGCTACAGATACCATCTTTTCAATTTATTCCCATATTTGCTGGGTTCAGTGGCACATGCCTATAATCCCAGCATTCAGGAGGCTGAGGCAGGAGGCTCACCATGAGTTGAGGCCAGCTTGGACTACCTAATGAGTTCAAGACCAGCCTGGAATACATAGTGAGACTCTCTCTCAAAACAAAAATAACAACAAAAATCAATTTATTCCCATGTCTGCAGAGGTGCATGCTCCCTACCGTCACCACCATCACTATCGTTAGCCTGGGGCCACACGGAGGCGGCGGCGGCAGGTGTACAGCAGCAAGAGCACAATCAGAAAGAACCCTGAACTTGGATGCTCATCCCTCCCGCACCAAGGCCCATGCAGCCATAACCAATGCAGTTCTTCCTCTAAAACCACAGAGTCCACAGCACCATTTCCTACACACTGGGCACTTCCCAAGCGCTTCTCCATCACCCTTCGCGCCCACAGGAATCCTGCATCCCCATTTCACAGAGGGGTCCAGTGAGGTTCCAGAGCCAGCAAGTCAGAGCTGGGAGATGGGCTGTGATCCACCCAGCCCCAAACCTGAGTCCTTGACGCCCCCCAAGCTGTCCTACCCTCAACCTGCACCCAGCAGCCTGGAGAACTTAACACCTTGCATGATTTAGGGGTCACAGTGGGGAGAAGCAGGGCTCTTGGGTTCTAGTGGGGTCTCCTTACCCTTCATTTATTCCCTCAGTCATTCAACTAACACCGACTGTGCCTTTGTTATGCACCATACCTGGCCTCACAGAGACCCACAGAAGCAAAGGACCCTCCCTGCTCCTCCAGGGCACCTGGAATGGAGAGCGTTTGTGGACTAAGGCCGGGCGGGCCTATGAGTCCATAATTTCTGCCCAGTGTCACAGGTAGGCACACCCTGACTTTGCCTTTGGGAGCGATCTCTCCCGGGCTGCATGTCTGAGGCATGGGAGGGGTACAGGACGAGCACCTGACTAGGCCTGGCCAGTCCCAGATTCACTCTTTCCAAGACAATTTTTTTGCATCAACTGGGAAAACAGCAATCATCCTCAAAAGGTTTAATAGACGCTGAGAAGTCATTTGGTACAATGCACCATCTGCGCTTCAGTCAAACTCTGACAAAAGGAGAACGTGGCAAGGAGGAGGTGCTCTTTACTAACGTGTTAATGAACAGAAATGTCGGCCCAAATACCAACATGATGCTTAATGGTGGTAAGCTACAGTCAACCTGTTTTGTAAATACAAGAAAAAAATGATGAAGCGGGGCCACCTCTGCCAGCCTCCACTATTCTCCTACCAACTGGTTCCACCAACTCACCCAAGGCCACAGCTGAGGGCAGGGAACTACCTCACTCTGCCAGCTGCTTCTGACTGCCCTCAACCAACTCTGCAGCCATCTGTGGCCAGCATTTAAAGGTCAGTCTGCCCATTCTCCTTGCTTTGCTGCTTCTGATCTGACTTTCTTGTCTAACAGGCTGGAGTCCTGCCCTGATCCACAGCCAAGACTTCCTCTTGCCAACACTCTTCCACGTTAGACCAACCTTCCGATCTCACCCCAAACCCTCAACACCACAGCTCCACCAGTCTAGACCTCTTTCCAGGATGTGACACTTCCTTAGGGACACTGCCTGTGAGACCTGTCCAGGCAGCTGCATCCAGGGACCTTCTCATCTCAGCCTGGTTTCCTGACTCATGACAGGGCCGCGTGGCCAACTTCCCAGCATGCTTCACTCCCTCTCTCACGTCAGGGCAGAAGTTGCCCATGCTTACCTCTGCTTAACTAGTTTTAGGAATGCTGGCAGCTCCCATTTCAGAAGGAAAAGCAATTGACTCATGAGAAAAGAAATCATAACAAAGTGATTACTTCTGAAGACAATCTGACGTCTTACCAGAAAATCTAAAGAAATCAACCAGAAAACTACCAGAAGTAATAAATGAGTTCAGACCAGGGGTGATGAAGCAGCAGATAGCTAAAGATGGCCATAGAGAGAAGGGAGGGCCCGCCTTGGAGCCTGCTTTCTGGGGTAGATCCTAAAGCTAAACTTTAACCCAGGTCCAGGGTATCCCAGTATAAATACAAAGGAAGGAAGTGACCAGGAGGCCCCGGCTCACACACAGTGCATCTTCAGGATGTACCCAGTGATCTTCAGTGACCTTTAGCTGACCCTGGCCCTACCTACCACGTCTTTAACAATGCTGTTGTGACGGCCCCCTACCCTGTGTGGGCTTTGGGTACCATGACGGTTCCTCCAAGGGCCATAAAAGGTCAAAAGGGGCTGAATTAAGCTGCTCACTGGCAAAAGAAAACCTCAGACCAACCCTTCAATCTCACCGCAAACCCTGATACTTAAAACCCTCAACACCGAGCCTCCTTAGGGTAATGAGTCTTCCTGCTTTCTCCTGCCCTGTGGAGTGTACTTTCACTTTCAATAAATCTCTGATCTTCCTGCTCCTTATGGGTGTTCTGGGGAATTCTTTGTTCAGGACATCAAGAACCTGGACAAGACCCAATTTGCTAACATTATCTTGGCGAGCAACCCAGTAGGTAAGAGGACTAAATGCCACTTTGTCCTGGTTTCCGGTTGCTCATGGCAGGCACCTGTCAGACAGTTGAAAGCCATTAAGGTGTCTGCCATGGGAAGACGCCTGTGACAGGATAATCTGGTCCTGGAATGGAACATTTTAGGTTCCACGTGGCACAGTCCAGCTCCACGCACCATCAGTTCTTTGTGTTGTGTGTGTGCGCCCTGACCCATACGTCTTTCCCTTGTTTGGTCTCTGTCGTTGTCCACCATCATCATTTCAGACAGCCGGTCATCACTCCCCAGGCTTTTGACATGGCTCTTCTCTTCTTCACCTTCCGCAGTACTCGCTTCCAAATTGCCCTTTCTGCTCTAATTCCTGCCACCTTACTTTCAGGTCTGGAACACATCAGGATTCTTGCGTCTGGATTTAATGGGCCAGTTAGTTTCTTGTAACTGCGCCTACTTCTGAGACGTTCTCCTTCATGCCCAGTTTCAAAATTTGCCCAGACTAGGTTCTCTCAAAAGCTGAGAACTCTCCACCAAGCCTACCAGCATTTCAGATGCAATTATCAAGCTACCCGCCCTCCCCAGCCACACACTCCACCTTTGGTGTGGCTCTCGGTGCTCTTCTGCCTTTATCTCCTCCATCCTGCATACTGAGATAAAGAGTGCACCCAAAATTGGGCAAAAATATGAGTCAAGATATCCATCTTGGCCCCCAGGGCCTTGCTCAGGGGCACAGATTAGGGAGAGACACAAGGAAGGAAGGGCACTGGTGCTACCCACTTCACCAGAGACATCTGCTAGAAAGCCTGAGCCTCTAACAGCAATGGCGAACCTTTTAGAACTTTCAGTGGTACAAATAGCCCCATGCGGCACGAGTGCCAGCGGCTCACCACACTGCTCTAGAGGGACACGCAGAGCTCACTGTCCAGCTCTCTGTCCTCTTGCGGGGACACCCTTGGAAGGACCCTAGACTTAGTCTTCTCTCTCCTCCCCATAGGCACACCCCCCCCCCCCGCCGACCCGTGAAGCTTGGAACATTCTGCCAATTTCACCTACTGGCTGTATCCCTCATAACTGGAAACAATCTGATCCGCATAATCTGAGAAAAAGCAACTTGTTTTCTATTGCAATGCAGCTTGGCTCCAGTTTGAACTATGGAATGGAAAACACTGGCCAGAAGATGGCAATCTAAATGGCTATCCTATTCTTTAATTAGATCTTTTTTGCAAAAGGG
>PVJO010032638.1:0-12968 GCA_004026905.1 Hystrix cristata | reverse complement strand
TACCCCTTATCTTTAGCTCATTTCTGTTGCTAATAGCATAATTCCACAGGCTGGGTAAATTTTAAAGAAAAGAGATCTAATTTGGGCTCACAGTTCTGATCTAAGATCAAGGGGTGCATCTTGTGGTGGGCTTTCTGTTGGCGGTCTCAAGGCTGGTCATCAGCTGGCAAGAGTAAGAAGTGCTGAAGTGACCAGCCAAACTGGTTTCGAAAGCAGACTTGCTCTCAACTAACCCACTGACTCTTTAATCCACTAATTATATGAATGGATTAATCCATCTATGAGGGCAGAGTCCTCCTCATCTGTCAAAGACCTCATTTGCTCACATATCTAAATATTTCATAGAGAGGAATTAAATTTCAACATAAACTTCTGAGAGAGCGAACCATTACACCCTTCTGTGGTTCAAAAGTAAAATTTCTACTCAGATGCAGACTGCATCTCTTTGGTCTTAGCTTGGAGATGATATGTACCTTGTGAATTGTCATTTATATGTCAGAGGCAAGTAGGAGGAAACATGCCAGGTGTGTCCAGGCATTGTTATAGCACCCAGAACTGACAATGGGCAGATTTATGACCAACACTCTCCCCTAGAGTTACACAGCTTTCGCTTCTAGTTCGGCTCTCGTGTAGACTGCTGGTGTGCCCTTGGCCAGGTTCTTTCCGGACTAGGACTATTCGAAGTATCCGTATGCTCACATCATCATATAAAGCACCGCTTCATTCATCAAGAATGACTTGCTACAAAATAAATTGCCATCCGAGTGAGAAGTGTTTTTAGTAATTTGCTTTATTGCTATCCCTTCGGTCCGGAAGTTTTTTGCAAACTTGTGATGGAAAAAGACAACATGATCAGACTGTAACCTAGACGAGTGAGCCTGGGGCTCCAAACTTCCTCAGCAATGCGGTCTTCACTGCCGTTAAGTGTAAGCTGTTAGTGAGGAGGAGGCATTTTCAGGGTTCAGTAGAATATTTATGCATTCAAATAATACTTGACTCCCCATTGGGTCCCAAGTATAGATTACAATTGAGACACATCATCAAACAAAGAGTTCTGCACCACAGAGCCTTTAGTGAGTGGCAGGGATGGAGCTCTACACCAAACCGTACAAACAAGAAACAGATGTGTCCTGTGACGTGGTAGAGGGCCATGATTGCTCTCCACAAATTTCGAAAGAGCAAGAGAGATACATGAAGAGGAAGAGCAGTGGTAAGTGACAGTCGTGATCACAACTAGGGACACTCCCATGAAGGGGACAGCGACTGAACAAACCCGTAAGGAGATGAGGAAATCACCTCCATGATATTTTGAGAAGATCCATGTGAGAATGTTTGTGAAATCGCAGAGACGAGGGTGGCTGGAGAAAAGGGAATGAAGTGCGGATGAGAAGGACGGGTGATGAGAAACCAGATTACGAAGGACCTGCAGGACTTGGGCTTTTACTGAAAGGGACTCGAAAGGTTTTGGTGGGTTTCAAACAATGATGGCTTGCTCCCGTTGGCAGGTGGAATAGAGCTTGAAGTGGGGCAGGGATAATGCAGGATGTTTGGGCAGTAATCAAGGGAGTGATGATCGTGATAGAAGCAGTAGAGGCCAATAGGTGGAAGAGCTGTATGTTGTGAAGATGGAAACAATGTGACTCCTGAAGATTTTGATGTAGGTGTGAGAAGAGAGTCACTAGGAGTTTACACTGAGCAAGAAAATGGATGAACTAAGATATGTAAGATGGGAAATTAGGGAAATAAGAGGATGAATAGGGTGAGGAAACGTATGGGCAAAATGAGGAGTTTAGAACATTCAGGTGGAATGTCACCTAGGGAATTAGACAGGTCTGGGATTCAAGACAGGTCTGGATTTAAGATAACAATTCGAGAGTCATCAGTATAAAAATGATGTTTAAAATCATGAAAACAAATGTATCATTTCCCGAAGCTTCCCAGGAATCTTCTCAAACAGAAAGTTTCGTATTTCCAAATTCCTTCTGCAAACCACTGCAAATACATCCAACAGAGAGATACTGCTGGTTTACAGGTTCTCCAGGTCTTGGCTCGGGCACCCAGCTTGGATGCACCTGCTGATGCCGACTGGTTGGCAGGGACACATCAGCAGCCATCAGGAGTCACAGAGATGGCAGATTTGGCTCTAAGTACCTGAAGCAATTATATTCTCCCCAGTCCTGGCAGCTTTTCCAGAATAAAGGCAGGGAGCTGCCAGAATCCACCTTAATGGTGTGACTACACAACTATGTCTCACCTAATGAGAATCTGGCATACTAATCGCACTGTGTCTTGTCAAAAATTTTATAAAATCCTGTAGCTGATAGACTCCCTTTAAGTATGTTAGATAAAGAAATCATATGCCCTGTGAATAATGAACTACTAGTTATAAAAGTTCAAATATTTTCCAAAAAAAACAGTAAATTAGGTACCTGATACCTAGGGAAACAACAGAGAAGGTCAGAGATGATTTAAGGCTAAGATAGGAGGGGTCTGCATTTAGGAAAAATAATGTTGAGCTTGGCGGACCAGGTGGGCTGAGGTGGGTGTTGGGAAAAAGGAGTTAGCCAAAAGCAAGTAGAGCTGAGTTTGGAAGCACTGACCTGTCTTCCTGGGAGGCCCTGGGCTGGGTGTCTCCAGCACTGAAGGAACTCATAGGACCTGGGCATGCTTCAGCCTGACATCTACTGGCCCTGGCTTGAGGTGGCATCTGGCAAGTAGCCTCCGATCAGCTTTCCCTGTTGTCCCATCAAAGGTCTATGGGCAGGCTCAGAAGAATGAGAAAACTCCAAAAAAGCAGCGAGAACAAGTTCTAAGAGTCTACCAATTGCCAAAAGGTAAGAGTGATGCTCAAATACAAAATTACCAGGACTGGACCCAAAATTGTACTCTGGGGCCCACCTGGCCTGGGGTGGCAGGTAGCACGTCCTCTCGTCCTTCCACCGTAGGCTGCCGTGACACTGGGAAGCAGGGTTGCTTTCTGACTGCAAGCTTTTTGCTTCATAACACAGCCTGAATTCTAGTTCTTCTCTCCATCAAAAACAAAGAAAACAAATCTGCAAGCACATCTTCAGGCATCCAGAGTTACACCTGAGCATGAGGCAAACCACGGTAGAGCTTTCTCTGGTACCCCGAGCTTGCCCACCTTCCCCTTCCTCTTCTGTATTATTTTTACCTTTGTCACAGCTCTGTCACACTCTATTGCATTAAGCACCTCCTGTCCTTTCTTTCTTTCTTTTAATAAATGATAGTTGGACCTATTCATGGGATAAAGTGTGCTATCTCAACATGTGTACACAACATGCTGTGATCAAATCAGGGCCATCATCTCGAAAATTTATCTTCCTGTTGGAAACCTTCAAATCCTCTTCTAGCTATTTTGACACATCCAATAAATTATTAACTACAACCACCCTACTGTGCTGTGGAGCACTAGAATTTAATCCTCATATTTTGCTGTATATTGCACCTGTTACTAACCATTCTCTATCCCTCTGTCCCTACTGTTTTCAAGTTAGACAGAGCCCAAGAACTCAGAATGACTTCTATTCAGCTCCAAGTGGGATCGTTACTAAGACCAGGTGCTAAAATGGTGTTTACAGGGTCAAAGTCTAGTTCTCAAGAATCAACAGTTCTTCCCAGACCGCGGCAGGATCTTCACAACCCAAAGGAAACTGACTGTAGCAATGGGGATGCCTAGTCAGGTAGGCTGAGCAGCAAGGATGCCTGGTCAGGTAGGTTGAGCAGCAAGGCACTCTGGGAATGTCTTACTTCCATACAGGGCTCATCTTTCCCACATCAGGACTTGGGAGTGCAGTTGAGTCTGCCAGTGAAATTTGGTTGTGAAGGCACAAGAGGACTCACAGGTTGGGACCACACCAGACCTTTAGTGGGTCTTCTCAGTGGAAAGGTAAACTACATTCCCGCTAACCTGGCACACAAAGCCCTGGAAGATCAGGTTCTGCCTATCAGTCCTGAGCAGTCCTGCGAACACGTTTCTTGTCACTGAACCAGGCCCACCCCACAAGCAGCTTCTGCCCTAATCAGCACCAGTGACTCCCTCCCCACGTGCCCAGCAGTGAGACACACACCACACTGCTCCATCATGTCTCAGTTATACATTTCTGCTACTCTGCAGGGACCATCTCCTGCACCCCAGGACCTACCACAGAATGGGCTCATATCAGATGGAAAAGCTGGCGTGGAAGACACACAGAACCCATTTGTGAACTTTTCCAAACTGCTAAACACATACCAGTGTGAATACAGAGTAGGGCTGGGAGATTTACTGGCACAAAGAATTAAAGGGACCTTGAGGAACTGGAGCCGAGCCTGAACTTTGCCCTGACTGCTTCTTTGATTGCACCCCCCCCGAATCTGTAAATCTTTCATAGAAATTCTCATCTTCACTCTCCTCGAGGTGGGAGGGTGACAGGTGCCAATGGCTGTCATTGAGGAATGTTCGCTGACAGGAATGCAGGATTAAAGTGCGTCACATTTGGGTATCATTTTTTAACTCCAGGAGACAGTAACTACAAAAAATATTTTCTGATTTTTTTGCCTCTGTGCATAAATTAAAAAAGTACAAGGTGAATCGATTTAGTGGTAGGCTTGGTTAACAGATTTGGTTTAAAATTCTAGCTCTACCCCCTAATGGAGAAGTGGGATGAGAGGCTATAAAATTGAGACATTATCCTCTAGCCCAAGAGTTGCAAGAAGTGTCGGCAAATCGATGCGATACACCTAATTCTGAGCTGGGCTCCTGTAAAACCGTCAACAGATGTCTATCCCTTCCTCTTGCGTGAGGGAGCATTCCCTAACTGCCTTTGTCAGATTCTGTTCCAAAGTCTCAGGTCATTTTTTAAATTTTCAAAATAAATTTCACATAACCTCTTAAGTATTTATGAGAAAGTTCCTTGTCTTTAGTGTTTCCTATTCAGTTAAATATTCCAGAGAATTACCAAGGAGGTGAATTCTGAAATCCTTTGGCTGCAGCGAAGGAGAGAAAGTGTTAATGCTCACTCCAAGTCTGCAGATGCTGTGAGAGTCTTTGGTGCCTGTGGATACCTTTAGCCTTGGGTTGTGATGGTTTACATGTCCACTCTAAAAAGTCATGTTGAAATTTTATTTCCACTGTGACAATATTAGAAAGTGGGGCCTACAGAGGCCTATAAGATCATGGGGGCTTTACAGTCATGAGTAGATAATGGGGTTAACATAGGAATACACTCCATCAGTCTCACGAGCTCTTTTACCCTTTTCCCATGTTATGATGCACCAAGAAAACCTTCATGGCACCAAGCGTTCAGACTTCCCAGCCTAATAAAACTGTGAGAAATAATTCTGTGTTCTTTTGCAATTACCCAGCCTCTGGCATTGTGTTATAGCAACACAAAAAGGACTAAGACAACATCTATCATGATGAAAGAAAATGAGTGAGTTCACTTCCCTAAGGGGTGAAATGTCCACGTCAGTACAGCGTCTCCAGTACCAGAACTTCTTGTTCATTAATCCTTCACAAGGATGTGGGAAGTTCAGAGAGAAACCTAAGTAGGGAAGACCGTGGGCAAGTGTAACTACAAGGAACATCAAGAGCAGGGACTGTGGAAAAGACGCAAAGTAAATGCATTCACTGGAGATGAAGCAGGGTTTCCAGGGGAAGTTCTGGCCTGCAGATCTGCACTGCGTGAAAGGGCTGATAAGCAGCTTTTACTCGCAGCAGATCTCGCCGTCAGAGGAGCTCGCTCTGTTGGCTGAAGTGATGCCAAGGTCCGGGGAGGTTAAGCAGCCATGTGCCTTCTGCTGTCCTAGTTCTGAGACAGCCCAGGCAGAGCTCTTCGCCCCTCCAGCCTGTTCAGCCTGTGGTCCCTCTGCTGCGGCCTTCCTCTCCATGTTCCTATCTGTTCCCCGGAATTGACCACACTCCTTCTCTGAATACAAGGCTGCCTCTCTCCTGGGAAGTGGTCTTCAGGGGTCTTGGGATGACACACTGCTCAGTTTCCCTGGGAAAGCACGTACACAGTCCAAGACCAGTTTAACCCTCCCTGCTCCTTCTCTCCCTGGGCCTAGCTTACTACATGGTGACCTCATCACGTCATCTCTGCACTCAGAATGGTACCCCAAGTGGAGCTGAGGGTGTTTGTGTGCATCCTACACTCCGAACAGTGGGTAGGTATGAGTATAGGCTGGAGCTGGGGCAGGGGTCCAACTTATCAGGGAAGAGGAGGCTGCAGAGAACCCGAAAGAGAGCAAAGGAGAGACCAGAGTCGTTTAGATTCCGAGCATGCCTTGGATTTCCCCAAGATGCTCAAACTTGTAAGCATGTAGTAACTTGATCATCCAATAGTAAGAATGGGGTCTCTTTGTGCTTGCAAGGGTCAATCTAGAGTGGCATGAATCTGAAGGAAGCGGGGGCCTTAACTCCGAGGAGTTGCACCCCTGAGTTCCAGCCATACTAGATCTCGTTCCCATCTCATAGTCTTCTCATGGACGTTTATCCAATGAGAAGCTAAAAGGTTTCTCACACCCTTCTCTCTACACGAGGAATTCCTAATAATCTTTCAGTTTTCAACTCTTCCTTGAACTCTAGACAAGACCATGTTCCCTGCTGCTCATTCTTTTCCCTAATAGTTCTTACTACAGTCAGTTTGGGCTGTCATTTAATTAATGTTTGTCTCTTCTATTCTTGTCTGTAAGATCCATAAGGCCAAGGCAGAATGGGTCTTGCTTACATTTTATACCGGACACACTCAGCATAAATACAGTAATCCTACTTGCACATGCTTCCACTCTCTGTACAAACTTAGTCCCAAAATATTCAATGGGGAATTCCAGAAATGAGACAATTCGCAAACTAAAAACTGCACTCCATGCTGAGTAATATGATGAAATCTTACACCATCCTGCTTAGGGGTGTGGATCATCCTTTTGTCCAAGGTATCTATGCTGTAAACAATCCTTACTCACTTAGAAGCCACCCCAGCTATTAGATCAGCTGTCTTGGCATCACAGAACTTGTATCCAAGCCACCCTTATTTTACTTAATAATAGCCCAGAGTGCAAGAGTGGTGATGCCGACAATTTTATTATGTGATATAATTGTTCAACTTTATTATTAGTTATTGTCGTTAATCTCTTACTGGGACTAATTTATAATTAAACTTTATCCTATCCGTGTATGTATGAGGAGGGAGAACGAAATATATCAAGGGTTCAGTCCAGTCCATGGTTTCAGGCATCCCCGGATGATCTCGGAGCGCATCTCCTGTGGATAAAGGGGGAATATGGTAACTATTTCTTAAGTAGATGCACGATGAATGAATTTGTTGGGTGCTTTTGTGGTGGTAATGTGCTCAGTATCCTGATTATGTGACCCCATTGCAAGGTACACAGAGACTTAATACAGTTGGTAATCTCTCTAGTTGCATTTTACAAGTAAGGAAATCGGGGCTCAGAGAAGCTAACTAACCTTGTGGCGGTCTCAGACCTCCTGGGTAGTAGGATGATGATCGAAACCCGGGCCTTCCTGCTGCCAGCACTTGAGCCGTTGGGCGAAAACCCACATTGCTTTTGCAAGGGGGACAAGTACAAGAATTAAATCTGAAGGGCTTGAGCTGGGTAGGATCTTATCTGTCCTCACTAAATGCACAGCTTTAACACCCAGACTCAGTTTCTCTACTTGTCATATGGAAGTAGATGGATTAGCTGACCTCCAAACATTCAGAGCCTACTAGGATCCCTTGCGGGACTTGTAACCTGCTTGCTGGGCCAAGAAGGCTGCTCTATGGCCTTTGTACCTCCTCCTCTAATGAGTAATGCTCAGAAAACCAATACAGGAAGGGCAGGAAATGAGACCCCAAAATTGGAGCGAAGGGGTTCACTCTTCAGATTTTTCTGACCTTGGGCAAGTTCTTTATCTACAGCCTTTGCTTTGGGACGAAGCCTCGATCTGTGCTCTGCCTGCTCTGCTGTCTGTCTTCACCACGCCTCGGCATGTGGCTCACACTTCAGACGTCTCAAAACAGCCTCAGCCCTACACACACGTGGCCGTCTTTTCAGGTCCCTGCTGGATGCACGTTGGCCATTATTTGAACTTCACCACAGGTAATGATGCCCATTATCTTTCTTAATATTCTAAATTTTTAATTCTAAACTGACTACGACTTGTCAAAGTTCTCCTATTTTTTAGGAGCCCAACAATGGTCTCAGGCATCAAAGCTAGAAATCTTTTCTACAGGGAGGCATCATCCTCTGCATCCAGCTCATCCTAAGCCAGCAATTGACCATTTGCAGCGATTGCTAGAGAGCGCTTCATCTTTATCTCCCTTCCTTCCTTTCTTCTTCTTCTTTCTTACTTTTCCATGCTGAGGATTAAATTTAGGGCCTTTGAGCTGACATCCGTCCCCGCCTCTTTTTTTTTTTTTTTTTTTTTGAGACTGGATCTCACTAAGGCATTAGGTTGCCTGGGCTGAGCTCAAACTTGAGATTCTCCAGCCTCATTCGACAAGAGTACTGGGATTATAGATGTGCCCAGTGGAGATTCCCACCTTTATGTAGACATTTCCCATCCCTTTGGGAAGGTCTATGTTATCTTATATCTAAATTGCTATTGGAGCCTTCCTGCCAGTATTAATGCTTTTAACCCTCATTGCGCACCCTTTGTCCTGTCCTAGGCTCCTGCTATCATTTGAAATCAAAGATCAGTCAAGGATATGTGTCAAAGACAGAGAGAGAGGAATAAGTCAGAAACCTCACGTTCCAGTGCTGTGAGGTCTTGCTCAGACATGGTTGAAAGCAGAACAAATTTCTAGAACATAGATGTCCACAGTGGTACCATGCTGTCTGAAACAGTAACAGCTGGACATTTTCTTAATTTTTTAATCTGTCATTAGCAGTTTTAATTTACCTTGTACCAGTGTAAACTCCATTCTGCAATCCACACTCAGGGGCTCTAGCCAGACTGCTCATCTGTCCCTCCCATACCACACTCCTTCCAGCCTCTCTCATACAATTCACCTCTACCTGTAAAGATTTCCACCCTCATTTTCCACCCACCAAATTGCACCTTCAAAGCCTAACCTTTTCCTTGCCTTACCTTTAGTCTTTCCCAACTTTCCTGGGTCACTCCACCCCCCAGCACATGGCTGTTTCTTGTAGTTCATTTAGCCTCAGCTTAGATCTCTGCATTGAGTTTTCAACTACCTGCTAACTCATTTACTAATTGCTTCAAGAAGGTAAAGAGAGAGAAATGTAGGCTACCCAGAGTCACTGATTCCTGGGTAGTGATAAAGGGTCAGGCGTACTTCCCCATCAGAAGCTAGGTTCACAG
This sequence comes from Hystrix cristata, assembly GCA_004026905.1. Taxonomy (NCBI): domain Eukaryota; kingdom Metazoa; phylum Chordata; class Mammalia; order Rodentia; family Hystricidae; genus Hystrix; species Hystrix cristata. The sequence goes on along the minus strand of PVJO010032638.1, from coordinate 3,643 downwards.
ACCCACAACCAGCACATTCCCAGAATGAAGAGAACAGCATCCTATCCTGTCTGAAGCCAGAATATCCACTTTCATCTGCATAGCCACAGTTTTATGTCCTCACCCCCAAAACATCCCATGATGGCCTTGACATCTGAATATCCTGATCACAGCCCCTGTTGTTGCTAGGGGTTGTACCTAGATGTCCCCCCAAAGCTTCATGTGATCATACGTGGAGCTTTTCAGAGGCGGTTGGATCTAGGGTGTGTGAAGTTGGGATCAAGGCTGTGATGTTGGGGTTAATGGTGGAATGCTGGGATGAAGGGTACCCCACCCTGGGTGTGAGTGCTACCCACCCTTGGGGACAGAATGGAATATAAGGCACAAAAAAAGGGCTGCTGCCATGGCTTGCTGCTTTGCTGTTTTGCTGCCTTCTTTCTTCTGCTTGTCTGCCATGCTAGGGACTGTTTCTTCTCTGCCTGCCACTCTGCCTTGAAGCCAGATGGCTAAGGACTGAAACCTCTACATACTGTGAGCCAAATAAACTTTCCTCCTTGAACTCTGGGTGTTGGGTATTTTGTCCTGACAATAAAAAAAAGTAACCAAGACACCCATGTATGAGTTAGGGTCCACTAGATGAATAGATTGTATAAATACGTTATTAAGGATATAGTCTTTTACGTCATAAATGAAGGATTTTACTAAGTAGACTTAAAACGTCCGCCTGCCTGCAAAATTAGAGGTGGAAGAAAGCAAAACAGCCTTCTCTGCTCTGGAAGACCAAACGATCCAGTCAAAGGCAGAAGGCCGGAACCTCCCTGTGAGTCTGATGTGACTCTGTGCCGGAAAATCAAAGGATCTGCACCGGAAGGCTGAAGAGTCTGCATGGGGAGTGTAAAAGAACTGAGGGCAAACGTCCAAAGACAATGGCGAAGACCAGAGCGCCTCCAAAGAAGCCAAAGGGAGGATTTCCTCTTCTATCCTTCTCTGCTCCATCCGGGCTACAGACCTACTGTAGGTACCACACGCATCTGAAGTGAGTCTTTCCTTCTCAGTTTATGGCCTGCATGTCAATCACCCAGGCACGTGCAAAATTGTGCTTCACTAATCCTCTAGGCATTCCGTGGTTGACGTATCACAATAAACTATCGTGCCTCATAGCTTCTCAGAGATGTGTATGGCTCCAGCAAGAGACCCCTGGGCACAAGGGATGGAAACCTCCAAGGGACACGTCTGTGCACACTCCCCAAGAGCTATTTCAGATTCAAGTTGCTCCTGCAGCTCTCTGCAACTTCTCCAAATTCTAAAACCACATGAAGAACTTTCTCTCATAAAGAAAGGAAGTACTCAAACCCAATTATATGTATTCTTTTGTGAACAAGTCAGAAAAAGGCATTGAAACATATATCAACGGTTTCCCGGTGACATAAAAAGACTAAAAGACTATTAACTGTGTAGGTGACAATAGGGAGTGAAGAGAGTTTGTATTCAATGTCTGGGTCCATTTCAACCTCTTCCAGGCTCCCAGAGCCTCAGCTGGATTAAGTACACTCTCTTTATCTGAAATGTGCCCTTACAGCCATCCGTTCTGCTCTCGAGACATGAATTTCCTCTTTTTCCTGATAAAAGAACCCCTTCTCTCTTTTCTTTCTTTATTCATTGTCCTATAATGTGACTCAAATGCCAACGCTTGTTCTCCTCGGGTCCTGTCCGTCCCTGTAAACATCCTCTAGTCAGACAGTGTGACCAGATCTCACAGCCTGCATTTCTACTCCCCTAGTCCACCGGGCCCTCCTGAGGACCCTGCAGATGCCTGTGTTACAGAGACATCTGCTGGAGCAGCCCCACAGCGCAGCCGCAGGACACAGCCACCCTCTGCTCAGGGCTCCACTCATCAGAGTGCAGCCCAGTAGCTTCAAGGTTACTTTGCACCTACAGATTACGCCTAATTGGCCTGATTTCCTGCCAGCTCTGAGCAGAAGGAAAATGAATTAATATTCACTTGGCATCTTCTATGTGCCAGAGTTGACGCTAGGTGCTTTCCATTTACTGCTGGAAGACTCTGTCACCACCCCAGGAATGGCTGGCAGGATCCTTAACCAAACAGCAGGGGAGGAACTGACTTGCATGCTGCTATCGTTTATGAATGATACTTTCCGTCCATGTGTCATCCATTGTTTGCTATTTCTATCCAAATACTCAAAAGTATTATCATATGGCTCAAGAAGGAGCGATATGTACCTAGTATGAGCCAGACCCATTACAGATACCACCACGTTTAATCCTCAATCAAAAGTTGATATTCTAATTTAGTAAATGAAGGTTTGAAGATGCTAATTAATTTGACCAAGTTTGAATTGCTATTAAGTAATTGGTCTGAGATGCCAACTCAGTGCTCTCTCTTACCGTAGTCGTGTTGAGACTTGCCCTTCTGCAGCCCAGTGCTCACATTCCAATGAAGCAGCCCCTTATAGGCACCGAAAGTATTTTTCATAAGCAAAGGCAGTTTAATAGTATGGTACAAGGCTCCAACATCAGCAAGAGTCAAAAAGAGAAATGTGTCTGAAATTCCACCTGGAGTAGAATTATACATCAGCTGAGCACACATTTTAAGACTAAAACGCACCGCTACCTTTTGTACATCCTTGTGAAACATCTTAATAAGCAGGGGGTGGAGAACATAGTCAAGACCACGCTGCGACCAAAAAATAACAAATGAGCTGAAACCACCAGGAGATAGATGGGTGCTGAGGAACAGCAGCGCCTGACTCTAAAGTCAGGACTTAAGTGGCTTTGGCACCTGAACCAGGTGGACTCCCCACAGGGATCTTGGATGAGGAAGTGAAAGAGCAACCATATGTAGCAGAGAGACAACCACAGTAAGACTGGAGCACGGACAACCTGTGAAATTCAGGGTCACTCACAGAGTGAGCAATGGAGACACGAGTGGGAAAGGAGGCGTGGAGAGGCGATGAAGAAACCCAATGGTGATGGCGAAGACGGTGAAATGGCCCTTCACAAGTGACCGAGGAAGCCGAGTCTGGGATATATGTGTACACAGGCGTGAATGTGAGCTTGTGTACTTGTGTTCTGGTACGTTCAGAAGAGCCACAGCCTCCCTGTGTGCAGGGAACTTTCTGAATAGGTACACTGGTGCATCACACTCTTCATCCCTCCTTGACTTATGATGGTCAAAATCCCAGGACATGTGTAGACATACTGGGTACAAAGACCCAGAGAACATCCATGGTAGAAATAGTCTTAGTACCGTGGTCAAGCTGCCCATTGCCCATCCTTCAGGAAATAGCATTTAGTCCAGCACACTAACCCATACAGAGACACACCCGGAAGTTTCCATGGTTTGCCATCCTCTCCAAAGTCTGTGACCCTCCACCCGTCTGTGGCTCAGCAGTTCATCGTTCATAGGTCTTTAGAGCTCAGGTACGGGTCTGGAGTTTCCCAAAGGCAGAGAACATTTTGTTCCTAACTACCTCTCTGGGATCTATTATTTCAGTATTTTAATGGACTTGAGTCATCTATGCTTTAATGGGAATTGTTATCTTAGTTTTCTTTTACTTTGTTAACAAAGAACTCGGCTCAAAATACCTAACACTCTTAGTTCTGCCTCAACCACAATGTACGTGACCTTGGCCTCCTTGAGAGT
>PVJO010032637.1:0-12967 GCA_004026905.1 Hystrix cristata | reverse complement strand
TTTGTTGTTGTTGGTTTTTTTTTTTTTTTTGCACGGGATTGAACCCAAGGTCTCCTCACTGAGCTCTTTCATCAGCCCTTTTTAATTTTTTTATTATAGTGGTGGCTCACACCTGTAATCCCAGCACTTGAAGTGCTGAGGTAGGGGATCACTGGAAGTTCGAGGCCAGCCTGGGCTATGTAGTGAGTTCAAGGCCAGCCTGAGACCCTGTCTAAAACAAAAAACAAAAAACAAAAAAAAACAGGGGGCTTACCTAGCCTGGGCAAGGCCCTGGGTTGGATCCTCCAGAGCACGGGTGGGGTGGGGGTGGCAAGAAAAGAAAAAACCCTGCCAAGTGCCAAGGGCTGGGTGCTGGAAAATTTGATGTTTAATGAGAAACCATCTCTGGTCCATGGGACTCAGAACAGGTTGTGATTTCAAGGCATTCTTAGTGCTGTGTTCGAATAAACAGCCTGAGACCACCTTGGCCCCTGGCCTGCATGTAGGGGAGATGTCCCAGAGGAAGTGATGTTAAAGCTGAGAAAAATGACAGGCATATAAGCAGGTGAAGAGCGGGAAGATAAATGTTTATAAAGGATGGTTTTTGGAGCAGTATTTAAATACTGAAGTCTGACCAGAGCAAAGCAGCATGGACCATGAGGAAGGAGAAGGAGAATGAGATTGGAGAGACATTAGGGACCTTGCTTGGCCATACTAAGGAATTTGATCCTTATCTCCATGAATAAACAAAAACAGTGATTGCCGAGGATTCCATGCCTTGTGTTTCAAAGGGCCCAAGTACTGTAGTTGCAGTGTTTTTTTTTTCTTGTCCAAGTTGGGATCCTCTGAGTATCACCCTGGGCCTTCTGCCTGGCGGGGGGAGGCCTTATTTAGCTTGACCTGGCTGGCTGAGCGTTCCTTGGGAATGTCTATATATAGGGGAAGGGGGCAGCCCAGCTGCCACTGTCCATCTGCCTTCCTTGGTGTCCAGCCCCGCTTTCCTGGCCTCAGACCCTGCTCTCGGTTGGCTCAGTGCTTTCTGTTGACTTAGCCACTGTCTGTGAGCCTTGCTACTCCCCACTGCCCAGCCTGGACACTGTGGATTCTCAGGGTGAGATTGGAGGGGCAGTTGGGACCTTGCCACACTAAGGAATTTGATCCTCTGCTTCCTTTGGACTAGATCTGACCATCCCGTCCCCCACCCCCCAGGACCCATGGAGCTACTCTAGATTTCTTCACTGAGTTCTAGGAAGGGCCATCTGCCCTTTTACCTCTTAGGGAACCTTCTCTTCCTGTCCCTTCCTGCCCCCAAACTGAATCCCAAGCACTCTTTCCCAAGAGAAAGTTAACTTGAAAGAAGAACTTGTTTTCCTCTCCAAAGAAACCCCCTCATCCCTCTGTGCACTTTTGGCTGCCCCTCCCACCATGGCTATGTCTCAACTTGTCCCCAGGCAGGATTACTCAGAAGTGCTAAAAGCTGGGTGTAAAGTCACGTGTCTGTAATCCCACTGGGAGGCTGAGGCTGGAGTCCAGGAGACCAACCTGGACAGCATAGTGAGAACTTGTCTTTAAAAGAAAAAAAATTTTTTAAACACCTGGAGAGTAGCTCGGTGGTAAAGCTGCTTGCATGAGGCCCTGGGTTCAGTTCCCAGACACACACACACACACACACACACACACACAGAAAGAGTTGCCAACCTTACTATAGACCTTTATGATTTACAAAGCCCTCCAGTCAAATGGGGATAATAATAGTTGCCATCTCATAGGATGAGTACTAGATGAGATCAGATGATTTTGAAATGCTTAGCACAGTGTGTGGCATGTTGTAGAAGTTCAATAAGCAGTGGCCTGGTTATCACCCCTTCTTCTGTCCCCTGCCCCTTATGGTTCAGACAGGATATGCCACGTGCCAAGCACCAAGCCTATGACCCTAGCACAAGCTAGATGACTTATACCTGGGCTCCTGTTTAGCAAGGTCTCTCTGTGGGGGAGGGTATGACTATTTCCGGCCCATGGATGAAGCAAGTAGGCTCCAAGCAGCATCACTACCTGCCCAAGGTCATACACCTCGCCAAGGCAGGACTGGATCTTGAATTTTGGATTTCAAGTCTGTGCTCTTCCCTTTCTACTCTGCTGCCTCCCTTGTCACTGTTCTGGCTGCCCTTACCCATCTTGGAGCAAGCATGCTTCCAGGCAGAGCTGGGGGGGTGCTCTCTAAGGCACTGCAGCAGGGTGGGCCCTCCTCATAAGAATCTAGGATGTCAAGGCCTGCCACCTGCTCAGAGGCTTAAATTTCTCTGCAAGGGCCCTTGGCTAAATTAGGTAATGGGCTAGGACTGTGGGAGGGGTGGGGCTTGCTGACCCCAAGATCTGATTGGGCAGGGCATCCAGTCCTGGGGAGCAGAGAGGTGGGAGGAGAGGGTGCCCCTACAAATCCTGGGGGCTGGAGTGGGCCAGGGCATCTTTGGGTGGTGGAGTGCAGAAGAAGCGATCCACAGCAGGAGTCCGAGTGACCAGCAACCATGGTAAGGACAAGAAGGGTCTTCACGCCTTTGCTTGCTGGAGCACTTCTGGGCCAGTTTCAAGCTGATCTGAGTGCTCTGTGGGACAGAAACTTGAGCCTTTGAAGGCAGAACATGGAGGTTACTGGGACCTAGAGATCTTGGAGAAATCCTGGGTGCGAAGGCCTTTGACTTCTCCTGGACAGGGAGGTCTGGGCTGTTCCAGGCTTGAGGTTCTCTGCCCACCTTCTGAGACTTCCAGCAATTTCATTCATAGGCCTGTGAGGGGCTCTTAGCTTGTCTCCTTTAGAGACAGGGACCCTGAGAGCCACAGTGACTCATCCAGCAAGCCAGTGGCAAGGGTGGACTTTCTAAGCCCTGCCAAACTCTTCTACGTCGGCAAGGGAAGAAGGCTTCTCTGGAAGATAGGAGACTTGCAGAGCTTGCAGCCAGCTCAGGTGTAGGGCTCCAAGACTCCTGAGGAAGATGGGAAGGGGCTGAAGGAGCCAGACAAGAGTTAAAGAGACCCCAGTCTCCTAGAGAGAGGTTGCTGATGGAGGCTGTTACTTTCTTCTGATATTCCCCTCCCCACTTCAAGGAGTAACTAGACCCCAGAGGGCAACTGCTGTTCCCCATGCCTGACTAAAAATAGCCTGCCCTCCTGGCACAGGACAGGAGGAGAGGGTGGAGGCAGAAGGAGGAGGGCTGGAGCCAGCTGCCGAAGAACTCCTGGGATACCTCACAGCTTCCTCACCACTAGTCTCAGTCCAAAGCCCTGACCCAGATGGCCTGACCTGGATGTAACCTGGAAACCCCTATAGAAATATTTTTATGCCAAGCCCCCCTCACCTTCTGCCTACCACGAGAAGTATTTACTCCAATGACTGAATTGTAAGAAGGAAGCTTAAAATCTCTATCTCTGCGCCTTCTCTGTTGGGAGGGATGATGTGGCCATCTGTTCTTGGTGGTCTGACACTTAGCAGGTGTTTGATAACTGTGTCACATTATTACTTATTTGGGGATGTTTATTGAGCAACTATGAAAGTACCAGACAGGGTTAGGAGGGAAAACTGGAAAAGCATGCTGGAATGGTGCTGATAGGTTACAACGCCCTTTCCCATCCTTGATTTTATCTTATCCCTGAAAAGTGCTGAGAGGAGATGCTAAGGGACTTATCCAGGGTGACTGGGGCTGGGCGGGTGGGGAGTTCCCCGCCTGGCTCCTGGCCAACAAGGATGATCTGTGTCTCCTCTCCTGTTCTCAGCACTGGGTTTGGGTGCTGATGGGGCACCAGAAGGCGTGCCAAGTTTAGAATTGTTCTTCACGGGGAACCCAGGGACATTTCCTTACAGAAGCTGGGGGCAAAGAGAATGGGGCTGCCCCTTCTGCTCTCTGACTCTGTGTCTTCTGCAGACGGACCAGCAGGCCGAGGCCCGGTCCTACCTCAGCGAGGAGATGATCGCTGGTGAGTGAGTGTGGGTGCTGGGGGGAGTGAGCTGGGGCACTGTAGTCTGGGCAGGGTGGGAAGGGAGGTGTGAGGCTGTCCGTCCAGCTCACCTCGGCCCTCTGTGCTTTTTGTCCTGGCAGAGTTCAAGGCTGCCTTTGACATGTTTGATGCTGATGGTGGCGGGGACATCAGTGTCAAAGAGTTGGGCACCGTGATGAGGATGCTCGGCCAGACACCCACCAAAGAGGAGCTGGATGCCATCATCGAGGAGGTGGACGAGGATGGTGAGCGAGTGGTACTCCACGGCTGGGGTGGTGGGAGCGGCGGGAGGCAGGGCTCGGGCTCAGCCCACCCCTGTTCTCGCCAGGCAGCGGCACCATCGACTTCGAGGAGTTCTTGGTCATGATGGTGCGCCAGATGAAAGAGGATGCGAAGGGGAAGAGCGAGGAGGAGCTGGCTGAGTGTTTCCGCGTTTTCGACAGGTGCGCTGGGGGCAGCGGCCTGCAGGGTTGTTGGGCTTACCGGTGGGGGTGTGAAGGGCTGTGGAGCGCTGTCAGCGCCACTCACCTCCCAGCTCACCCTCCTGGCTCCTCCCTCCAAGGAACGCAGACGGCTACATCGATGCTGAAGAGCTGGCTGAGATTTTCAGGGCTTCTGGGGAGCATGTGACAGACGAGGAGATTGAATCCCTGATGAAAGACGGGGACAAGAACAATGACGGCCGCATCGACTTCGACGGTGAGGGCGCGGGAGCTTGGGGACGCGGCAGGCTCGCGGTGCGGTGCTCTGGGCGGGCGGGGCGGGCCTGACCGAGGTGGGGAGCGCTGGGCCGCTTTGTGCAATTCGTCGGTTAAGACAGGTTACTCTCTGCGCTCCCGAGAGGGACCCCTGACTCCCTCCGTCCTGCCCTCTGCAGAGTTCCTGAAGATGATGGAGGGTGTTCAGTAAGGAGCCGGCCGTCGCCTCCTCGGAGACCGCGCGTCCCTCGGGCGTGGGCAGCTCCACCCCCGCCGATCGGTTCCCCGCCCCACCAGGGAGGCGCTGCCCCTTCTGGCTCTCTGTCTGGAAGGAATAAAAGCAAACAGTGCAAAGCTGGTGGCCGAGTGAGGGGAGGACTGGCTGCGGGCAGCGGGCCTCGGGAGCCCCTTGGCTGGGTTGCCGTCCGGAGCTCCCCAGAGCGACCTCTCGGGCCGGCCGAGGAGGCGAGCAGCGGGATGCGGAAGGCACCCGGCCCGCGCGACCCAGAGGCGGCGGCCGCCGAATGCCGGGCGGCTCTCGACGCGCTCTGCAGGTTCGCAGCCGGCTAGCGGCAGCAGGCGCTGGGCGTGGGCCGCTCGGTTGCGCCTGGCGCTGGAGGAGGGAGGCCGAAAGGGCTTTGAGCTGAGTCAGGGTGAGCCGGCAGCCCCGGGAGAGTGCCCGGGACGGTGTGTAGGGAGAGGGTGCGCTTGGAGGCCGGAAACCAGGGGAGACAGGTGAGGCCCCACACTTGCCCGCCGCCCTTCTTTTTAGACCTTTGGATGCTGGGCGGCGTATTTGCCTTCCTCTGGAGGGCCCCGGGGTGAAGACCGGGAGGGTGTCCATCCCAGGCCGCATTATTTCTGCTTGGACTGCTTTGCCCTTCCAAGGTCTTCTCCAGGCTGGGTACTGGCCGTGGTTGGGAAGCGTGAAGATGCACCCTCCGTGAAACAGGTGCTGACCTCATCCTCTGGACCCTGGGTCCCTGCCTCGCCTGGTCACCCTGGCTTCAGCGCCTCCACTCCGCTCCAGAGGACCAACGGAGAGGCTCTCCAGTGCCTCTAGAGTCAGCTTCAGTATTCCTTCCCCTCTTCCTCACTCCCTTACCACAGCCCATGCCTGATAGGGACGTAGGGTGCATTTTCAAGCCCTGGACCCTTTGCACATGCTGTACTCAGGACGGCCTCAAACTCACTGCAATCCTCCTGCCTCAACCTTTTGAGCCTACACCTCATTTCTTAACTAGACCACAATAGTAACACATTATCTAGGAGCTGATTAGAATGGCAAACCTTTTTTTTTTTTTCAGTATTGGGGACTGAACCCAGGGCCTTCACACTGAGCTACACCCTAAATCCTCTTTTATATTTTATTTTGAGACAGGGTCTCTGTCACTAAATTGCCCACACTGGGCTGGAATTTATGATCCTCCTGCCTCAGCCTCCCAGAGTGCTGAGATTACAAGGCATGTACCACTATACCTGGCTAAACCTACCTTTCAACATTTGATTGAGATACACGATCTTTGTCCAAGACAGAAAGAATTAAAAGGATAATTTCAGATATCAGGACACCCAAGTTCCAATCCCAGGCCTAACAACTATAATTCTTCTTACATGTGACTGCTTGATGAAGGGCACAGGGCAAAAGAGACCTGAGCTAGCAGGAAAGGGGCCGTGAGGATGAACCTTCCAGATAGGTCCTCCTGCCTTTCCTCCCTCTTCCCCAGGCCTGCACAAACAGCTGCTGGCAGAGCTGACCCAGTTGGGTGCCAAGGTAGAGATGCGGGCAGAGTTGGAATGTACTTGGGTGCTGTTTTTGTCCACCCTGGAGATCTTTCTGCAGGACCTGGGCTGGGCCTGTCACCTCAGCCAGCTCTTCCCAGTGCCTGCTGCTGCGGGTACCCAGCTGGTCTGCACAGGCGTGTCCTCTCTGGGGCCCCAAGGCTGGAGCCTGTGGTGGGCCAGCACAAAAGCAGCCCAAGGGGCAGGGGAACTGGACATGTGCGTGCAGCGGCTGGCAGAGCTGCAGTTAGAGATGGAACAGGAAGTGAACATGCCCCCTTGGAGTGTGGCACCGTCCATGGGGGACCTAGGGGCATAGGCAGATGCGGAGCTCAGTCCTGAGGGTTCAGACAGGAGAGGGGCTTTCTTTGGTTGTCTCCCCACATTCTAGGCCTGCTGTAGGGTAACCTGACTCCTGACTTCCTTTTCAGGGCCCTAATATCTGTCAAAAAGTGGGTGGCTGGCCCTCTGCTCCCTCCCACATACTCTTTACTCTGTCTGGTTGTCTCAACTGTAACACTAGAGCTGTACAGCATTCACTAAAATTCCTGGTGCACACAGAAACAAGCTTTGTAGCTCTGTTGCTGGGGATCAACCCCAGGGACTCACTTATGCTAAGCAGAGAGGGCACCCATTTTACAGATCATGAATGGTGAAAAGGAACATATCCTAATTACCCCAAAGCTTGGCCCCACAGCTTACCAGTCAACTGCTTTCACCACTACAGAGAACAAGTGAGAGCCCAGATGTCAAGTCGGATACCCACCGCCAACCTAGAGGTTAACTGCAAGACAGGAACTTGTACAAAAAGCAACCAAAATGTGTTTATTTAATGTACATTGCAAAGGCTCAATCAGAGACTTAATTTAAAAAACAAACAAAACAAAAACACCACCACAGCTCAAGATACAGTGTCCTACACAGAAATCAAGAGAAGGACGGACTAAAGAAGAAATAGACACCACAAGGAGAGGCTGGACAGCCTGGGTCAGGGCTCTTGGCTGGATACTTGCTTTGAGTAGGTTTCTTGCAGGTACTTCTTAAAAGCTGGAAGAGAACACGCAGGTGCTGGGTGAGTGACAGGAACAGGAGTTGATGAAGGTGGGCAAGAGAAGGGGCAGCTGGATCAGGGATGCAGAGGTGGGGAAGGGCTGTCTCTCGGCCCAGTCAGCTGGGGCTCCTGCCAGACTTGCTGACCAGAGAGGATACGGGTGATGTGATCTACCAAAAGCCCCCTCAACCTGTGTGAGTATGAAGGGATTCCACTGTGTACAGCACACAAGAGTATCACAGCAGAGGCAGAATAGGCTGACCACCCCTTCCCCGAGCTCAGCCCAGTCCGGAGTCACCGGGGCCCTCTGAAGCTGGCGAGGACCCTGGGCTGAGAAGGACCCACCTGTGGGGTTTTTCCAGAGCTCGGCAGCATGTGTGTTCAAAGGGCTTTCAATGTTGGGTTCTGTGGGTGGAGAGACAAATGGTCAGGGGTAGAAGAGGCCGGCCCAGGGGAGTCCCAACAGTCCCCATGTTGTTGGGAGGGAGGGGTCTCAGAAGTCACCTCCTAGTAGACTCTGGATGGACAGCAGGATGGTCCTGACGTCATACAGAGCAGACCACTTGTCTTTGAGGATGTCCAGGCAGATGTTACCCTGGGTGTCCACATTGGGGTGGTAGCAGGGAGTGAGGAACTTCACTGTGGGTGCGTTGTAAGGGTAGCCACTGGGGAACTCCAGGGACAGCTTATACCTCAGGTCTTCGTATACCTGGTATTTGGAGAGAGAGGCAGGGACTAAAATTTCCCCATGTGAGGAGGGGCTTGCTAGACAGGATCTTTTGAATTTTTATATGGGAAAGGACAGTGGACAAAATGTTAAGCTGATTCTGGTACTTTCCTCTTATTTGGTGAGGACATCTGTGACCTAAGGGTTGCAAATTGGCATCCTGAGAGCTACCACAGCTGTGCTTCAGTGCAGTTAGTTTTCTGGGGGATGGTGCTGGGGATTGAACTCAGGGCCTTGCATGTGCTAGGCAAGTGCTCTAGCACTGAGCTAAATCTCCAGTCCCCAATTAGTTTTATCTATTTATTTTTGGTTTTTTGAGACAGGGTAGTTCAAACTGGCCTTGAACTCACTATGTAGCCTAGGTTGGCCTCACCTGGATCCTCCTGCCTCAGCTTGAGTGCTGGGATTACAAGCCTGTGCCACACACCCATCCTAATTAGTATTTTAGTTGGTAATGTGAAAAAATTAGATTTGACACAGATCTGGATTGATTTTTTTTTTTTTTCTGGATTTCTAATTTGCCGGGATTTCTGATTCTGTAGCAATGGGCCTTCCCAAATGGCCAAAATCCACACTCCATTTACTTCATTGTGGTCTGGCCTCTTAGACAAGGCTTATTTTTCCAGGTACTAGGGATCGTTTTTTTCATTTGAGACAAGGTCTTGCTATGTATTCTAGGCTGGCCTTGAACTCCCTGCAGAGCCCAGGATAGCCTTGAACTTGTGGCAATCCTCCTGCGTCAGCCTCCCAAGTGCTGGGATCACAGGTATGTGCCACCTCACCCGGCTACCAGGTACTAGGGATTGAAATTAGGGCTTTTGTCACGAGGGCTGCCTGCCCCTCTTTTAAATTTTGAGATAGGATCTTGCCAAGTTTTCCAGGCTGGATTTGAACTTGTAATCCTCCTGCCTCAACCTCCCAGAGTGCTGGGATTACAAGCACCATGAATGGCTAGACAGGTTTTTTTGGGGGGGGGGCTGGGGATAGGCAAGGGGTCAACCACTGAGCTAAACCCCCAATCCCCTAGAGAGGGTTTTAAACCTCCTTTTTATTGCACAGGCAAGAACAAGACCGCCAGGCTCAGAACATGTGAATAGGAACTGGGGGGTTGCCTTGCCCAGCACTGCTGCTTCCCACTCCCCAGCTGAACCTATACTCACTGTGCCGGCTGCTCCGTGGATGGTCCCTACCCATTTGAAAAGATTGTCTGATTCAGGGAAGGCAGAAATTCCTTTGTCACCAGACATCTGGGGAGGAAACAATACTTGCTGGATTGCAGAGTATATTTTAGGGGCTAGCAAAGGGTCAGTGGATGAGTCCCTGGCCCTAGTTTCTTCACACTCTTATCTAGTGAGCAAGCAGACCCAACAGACAGGTTCATCACCAGGCCAAGGAAGGGAGAGGTTCGGGGGTCCCGGGGTGGCTGGCAGGCTTGTCTCGGGTGTGTCAGCAGGACTGCCACCATGCCAAGGAAGGAGGGGTTGTACAGGGAAGCAGAAGGCAGCTCTGCATCCACAATCTTCTTGGTTGCCAAGAACTAAAACATTCAATTCTTAAAGTATATTACAAAATCTGAATTGAATATTTAGGGTTAATATAGCAAAGAACAAATAGGAAGGGAGCATTCCAAGGTGCGACAGGATAATATCAAGAAGGGTGAGGAATTGGGCATGGGTAAAGCTTGAGGCCGGGAAGTAAGGACAAGCAGAGCAGGGAAGGTCTTGGGTAACTTCAGGGAACTGTTCTAGAGATAACGTCACTATGGGGGATAGAACTGGAATAGAGACTGCTATAAGAAAAGGTGTGGGTGACAGTAGAGAGAGGGTAAATGACACTGGCCTTTGTCTACCTAACAAGGGGCCTATGTAGGAAAGGAAGCTTCTGATAATCGGGTGGGAGGGTGGACCAGTTGACTGAGAGCACTTGTTCACTTACCATGAGGGTCATCAGCTCCTGCTGTAGCCTGCAAAAAGAATTCAGGGTTACCTGGGAGTCTCGTGGGCTGGGAGTTCTCCAGTCCATCCATCACTTCCCACCTGAATCTCTCCTGTGGGGCTGTCATGAGGCTTCCCTTTCTGAGGTCGGACTCAGCTAGGGGTATGCTCATGCTCATCTCCACAGGAGAAGCCTAGTGAGTTTTCACTCTCTCTAATTCCTGGCTCCTGCCCGATGATTCTGGCGTGTTCTTAACTCCCAACGCTCCTCGGGCGTCTTCTGGGAGGATCCTGACACTGCTCCTCCTTTAGGGGTCTCGAAGAGTAGCCCGAGCTTCTCTGCCCCCCTCCCCCCGCGCCCCGCCCTGTCTCCCAAATCTCACCAGCTGCACGAGGTGAGGGTCCCAGAAGTCTCCGCGCTGTGTTCCCAAGCTCAGGAATACCAGTCCCAGCCAGTGTTACCTCCGTACTACTCACCTCTTGCCCACAGGGCCCCGGGCGGCACCCCCGCTGGGCTCAGCTCCTTTACGGACGGCGGCGACGCTGGCGGCGGCGGGGTCGCGGTTTTGGGAGGCCATCCGGGCGGCGCTGGCAAGGAGACAGAAACTCGGAGACTAGGACTGCGACTGGAAGGCTGGGGTCCGCCCGCCTGCGTTTGAATTGTAACCCTCCGACAGTATCGACCAATCAGTGGCTCGATTGGGTTTGATCCAGCCAATGGGTGCGCCGGAGCGCTCTGCCACTGCGCAACTGTTAGCTCCACCCACTACGCCACTATTGGGTGGTGGGGGAGGGCGTCTTGCTTCTAATAGCCAATTGGTAGGAGAGGCTGCCACTAACTAAAGAGTCTGTAGCGGATTGGCGGCCTTTGGAAAAAGCCGACCAGTAAAGAGCCAAGAAACCAGCCACGTAGGATAAATCTCTTGAAAGTCAAACGCCTATGTTATCCGCCCAGTCTTGATCCTTTCTTCCAGGAATAGGGTTTATTACCAGTCTTCTGGCCCTGATATCCTTCCCCCAAACCGGAAGACGCTGCTCCTCTCCCTATTACAACAGCCCCAGCACCTTTGGGGTCGCGAGTGTCTAGAAATCCGGAGGCTGTGGGGTATAGAGAGGCTGAAGGCTAGAGCGGCAGCCTATTAGAAAGTGTAGGCTCTGATCATGCCTCCTCTCCGACTGGTTTGCTGTGTGACACCTGTATTTCAACCTGTAAAACGATAGTAAAAGCCAACGCTGGTTTTTTTTTTTTTTTGGTTTTTTGAGACAGGGTCTCACTATGTAGTTCAGGCCAGCCTTGAACTCACTATGCAGCCCAGGCTGCCCTTGAACTCAAGGCACTCCTCCTGCCTCAGCCTCCCGAGTGCTGGGATTACAGGTGGTCACCACGCCCCGTGCCAGTGCTGCATTTTTTATATGGTCTGTTACCAAACCGATTGATGGGTAGCCATCATATTCTGACAGTCCCTGCATTAGTAGGAAAAAAACACAAAACAGAGGTACAGGGTAGGTTGGCAAAGCAAATGGTGTTGGCAACTGGGTTTTTGAGATGGGCTCGCTATGCGGCTCAGGCTGGCCTTGATCTCTCAACCGTCCTGCCTCAGCCTCCCAGCAGTGCACCAGGCAGCAGCTAGGTCTCTTAAAGCTTGGGTCTGAGATGGGGAAGGGTACACCTGTTTCTAGAGCCCTTGACGCTTTATCAGCCCCTCACATGCAGATGGCACAGCAGGCTCACCATCTGTTTATTACAAACAGTTTAATTGCTTCTTATCCCAATAACTTTACAAATATAGACCCACACACCAGTCTGGGGGCACTCTGCAGTGAGTCCCTACAGACTAGCCGGTGCACAGTTTAATGCCGCAGAAATCCATCTAGGAGCAGTCCCAGCAGTAGCTCAGCACGTGGCGAAGAGGGTCTTGGAGGCGGGCTGCCAACTGTAGCCAAGAGACCTGGCCTCAGGTCTGCACCGGTGCTTCAACAGCACGATGCTCATTCTCTGTCCTTAGTGTCTCCATGTACTTTCGCATCTTCTCAACCATCCAGGAGGGCAGGACAAAGGATTTCAGTTCATCTAACTTCAGGTCCAAGCATCCTCTAGAGTAGATATTGAGAAGAGAAGTTAAAGCAAGGCAGGATGTAGGTCTGGGCTCAGCTCAGGTGCTACACTTTGAGGCAGAGAGGATTGTAGTGGGGAGGAGAGCCAATGGTTTACCTGTAGTCATCGCTTGCAGCAAGGTCCCGGATGTCCTCCTCGATGAGGAGGTAAGCCTGGGGCAGGAACAAGGGAGAACAGTAATTGCCCGATTCATTTCAGTCCAACTCAATAATCCTTTTAATATCTGCTTAATGTAAGGCCTGCTACTAGGTGGCGGAAATGGGGCTGTAGTTTGCAATTTAATATGGGAAAGTGAGGTTAGACTGGGAAATGGTTCTATGAGAAAATTTTTCACTCAAATAGAAACTTTATGGATGAGGGATTTAGGACTTTTTCTTTTCTTTTTTTTTTTTAACTCAGGGCCTTGCGCTGGCTAGGCAGGCACTCTACCTCTGAGCTAAATCCTCAGCCCCAACTTTTTCTTTTTTTTTTTTTTTTTTGAGATGGGGGTCTAGCTATGTTGCCCAGACTGGCCCTTAATTCCTGGGTTCAAGGGACCGTTATGCCTTGGTCTTCAGAGCAGCTGAGACTACATGCATGCCGTGGTGACTTATTTATGGCCTTTCCTCTTTTAGAAAAGGAATGGAGATGATTTGTAACAAACAACAAGAAAGCTAGCAAAATATACATGGAAACATTAAATTAGGAAGA
>PVJO010032636.1:0-12969 GCA_004026905.1 Hystrix cristata | reverse complement strand
AAAGAAAAAAATCATTTATCTTGCCTTTCTTATGTCAACTCTACCTCATAATAACCAAAATTTAATAAAGAAATGTTTTTTTTCTTTATAGAAGCTGTAGAGCTAATAAACGAAGAAATAGGGATGGCCTCAAATTGTCGCCTTTTTGCAGCTCTTAGTGGAATAAGGGATCTCAACAATTATCATCGAGGTTGCTAACATCAGTAAAAGAGAGATAACCAGACTGTATGAGCCTCCTAATGAAAGTACCCTTTACCACTTAGAAATTGTTCTTGCCAAAAAAGTGAACCTGAATAAGTCTCTAGACCTAATTACCAGTTCACGGGAATAACACTATGGGGGTGCAAGCACAGAATCCAGGTTCTGAGGAACCCAACAGTGCAAACAACCCAGTTTTTCCAACAAATACTTTGCAGGGAGGAAAGAGACAGAGACAGAATTAAGGAGAATTAGGAGAATAAAAGGGCATGCCAACCAGTTGCAATGCAGGGACCCTATTTGGATCCTGATTTAAACTAGAGGAGGGGAAGTGAATGTTGACCAAATACTTGGCAACATTAAAGCCTAAGTGATATTTGAAGGTGATTATGAGTTGGCTTGGTTTTTTGAAGTCCTTACCATTTAGAGATACATAACAAAACATTTATAGATGAAATATAGCATAGATAAAATGATGTACTGGACTTGCTTCAAAATAATCTAGATTTAGAGAGGAAAGTGGCAGGTGAGTGTGAATGAAATGAAATTGGCCATGGATTGATCATTGTCAATGCTGGAATACAGAGATTCATTTTACTATTCTCTCCACTTTTTATATGGGTGTGAAGTTTTTCAAATGAAAAAATTGTGGGTTTTTTTTTTTTAATACACCTGTATGAAGCCAGAAAACTGCATTCCTGTAGTTACCTTCCTAATCTCCACCAATGGGCCTGGAGACTAGAGGGCTGGTTTCACAGTGATAATAACAGTAGCAATATTAACAATAATATCCAACATTCTGGAGAACATACTGTCTCTTAAACTCGTGAGTTTGTAATGAATTATTTTCATTTAATCCTGACAAAATCCCATGTAGTAAATACTAATGTCATCCACATTTCACAGATGAGGAACCTGAGGGACAGAGTTTTGGTGACAAAGCTAAACCTCACACCCGTATCTGAACACAAATTTCCAGCGTCTGACAAGTATCCAAGGGTAAAAGAGGACGACTGCTCTTATGCACTCATCTTGCTTTCTTTGGGCTGAATATCTTGAGTTCTTTCACTCCCAGACTAACGGCTTCCTCGAGGAAGCTTGGGATAGGATGCTGGGTACTATGAGAACAGCTGAGTCTCTTGATAGCATATGAATGGCCTCCCGGCAGCCTAGGTCCTCCCTCCAGACCAGGACCCCACACACATGCATGTTCCATGGGTGGCATGGCTCACCTGGCCCCCGATGCCTCTTCTCCATCCAGATGTAGCAGTTGTTCTGGGCCACCCCAGTCTGTGAGTCCAGGAAGGGGAGCCGTACACTGCGTTCTGCGCACAGCCGTGAGTTATAACTCCGGCAATGTTCAATGGCTTCCTTGTAAAACTGGTCCCCGAGCCTGCCAGGAGACAGAGAGAGAGAGACAGAGAGATGGAGAGAGAGAGGAGTGAGCCCAGGAAAAACCATAACTCACCTAGAAGGATACTGATGTCCCCTACTCTTCTCCCTGGGAAGAATTTGCACTTTGGGCACTTACTGCTGGCTGGGTCATTCTTGGGGTCCTTTGCTCTGTGTTAAAGGAGTTTCTAAATTCCCTGGAGGATTTGGAATGGGAGACAGTCTGGTACACACCTGGCACTGAGTTGTGTTCTGCCTCTTTGTAAGGCTCGTTGCTTTTGTTGTCAAAACTTTCAAACGACACAGTTAAAGAAACTTTCTCCATTGCAAAACAAGCAAAGGAAGCATTTAAAATAACACTGGAGCTCAAAATAATTCAACTCCTGAGTTAAAGACACAAATAAAGACCTTTCTGGTTTGTGGGAGTGATGATCTGATTAAGCACAGTAAATTTATGTTCCTGAATCATTGGTATCCTTGGACACATAGTGATGGTACTAACTTAAAGATAGTGTCTTTTCAAATACCAAAAATAGTACACTGCTGTAATTGATCAAGTATAAAACACAAGCATAATCAATGAGATAAAATACCTAACAAACAAAATGTGGTGGAAGAAGATAAAGGCCCAAGGACACATAAATGTAACCACATGACCTCTGCCAGGGAAATTTTACCCTGGCAGCGTGAGGGGAGGCAGGAAGTGAAGGAGACATAGGGGTTGCACGGGCAAAAGAGAAAATCAAGTCACTCCTTTTGAAGCAACATTATAAATGTCCCTTTGTTTTGGTTCTATGTAGATTTGAGGAAGCCAAAATCTGGGAAGGAAAGCCTCTTGGTTAAAAATAATATATTTCTTAACCTAAATATTTAGAGAAATAAAGAAAGAAAAGTTGAGAGGATGTTTTCGATTTTTAAATTGTGATACAGTACACATAACAAAATCTACCATCCTAACCATTTCAAGTGAACGGTCCAGTGGTATCAAGTATATTCACGTTGTTATGCAACCATCACTACCATCCGTATCCACACCTCCTCATTTTGCAAAAACTGAAACTCTATACCCATTAACACATAACTCCCTTTTCCCCCCTTCTCCCTGCCCTGGCAACCACCACTCTACTTTCTGTCTCTATGATTTTCACTATTCTAAGTAACTCATACAAGTGGAAACATACCACATTTGTCTTTTAGAAACTGGCACGTTTCACTTAGCATATTTTCAAGGTTCATCCACCTCATAGCATGTGTCAGAATTTTCTTCCTCTTTAAGACTGAATAATATTCCATCATATCTATATGCCACATTTTGCTTAATCATTCACTAATCCATGAGCAGCTAGGTTGTTCCATGTTTTAGCTACTGGTGGTAATGCTGCTATGCATGCTAAGTGTGCATATATCTCATCGAGCCTCTGCTTTCAATTCTTTTAGGTGTGTATCCAGGAGCAGAATTGCTGGACCACATGGCAGATCCATTTTTAATTTTTTGAACAATTACTCTACTGTGTTTCACGGTGGCCACACCGTTTTTCATTCCCACTAGCAAAACACAAGGGTTGCAATTCCTGTACGTCCCTGCCAACTTTTGTTAGAAAACAAAGTTTTAAACAGCATTTTTATACACTTTTTAAAATGTCAGTGGGTCCAATCTTACCAAAGAGTTTAAAGCAAATATCTTATTATGAGAGAATACAAGCTCAGAACTTCCCAGGCATCATTTGGAAATTAAGCATGTGGGAGAAAAAAAATTCCTTCTTTTTTTTCATCTCCGGAGAGCCTCGCACTCACATGGAAAGCATAGCACATTCAAAAAATGTCCTGGCACTTACAAAACCAAACTATCATCAAATTATAATGGTTGCACAGCTGGAAATAAATTGGGGAGGGGAGACGAAAGTCCATTAAAATGCTATAAAATGAAATGACACATTAGCTGATGTAAGCAAAGTTGATAACAAGGATCATGAGATTGAAAAATACCGAAGAACTCTTTTCAACGAAGTGTTCATCTGTGTTAACAACAGCTTAAATGCCTCCTAGGGCAATGTAGCTCAGTGGAACAGGACTTTTACATGCAGCTCAGCCGAGGCAAGATGACGTGGATTTCCAGGGTTCTCCACAACACATCGACCAGCCACACCAGCCACTCCATACTGATGAAAACTGATAATAAATGACAGGCAGATCTTGGCAAGAGGCAAGCATTGGCTGGGGGGTTGAACCAGTACCTTGAGTGTGTATTAGGCAAATGCTCTACCACCAAACTACACCCCCAACCCTTTTTAAAAATAGGAAATTTTCCGAGGTTAGCCTCCAATTTGTGATCCTCTAACCTCAGGTTCCTGAGAGGCTGGGATTACAGATGTTCTTGGCTCCCATGATCCTTTCACAGACCACCAAAAACAATGTTAATTGTTCCAACCCTAGAAATTCTGCTTTAAAAAAAAAACCATAAAATTAGATTCTTCCCCCCCAAAAAAAATTTAAAAGAAGAAAAAAGAGAAAGAGAAAAAAAAAAAAAAGGTCCACTAAGACTCATCTACTAGAGAAAACAGGATTTCCACTTTCTAGTAGCTAATACAAAAGAAATCTAGGTAGAATTTCAAACTGGACTTTTCCTAATATGCTAGTAACTCACTTCCAGCAGCTTTGGCAAGACGAGAGGAACAAGAAAGCGTACTTGCTGAAAACAAAAAATGAGGCCGGCCAACACCTGTGTCCCACACCAAAAAGAATGAGAAAGTCAAACAAAGAGGCACACCAGGCGAAAATTAATTTCATTTCTTAAATACCCTCCACTTTCGTAACATGCAATGTTATTAGTAACAGGTATGCTGGGGGAAATGTATGCTGTTCAATGTAATCTTTGTGTGAATGATACCTCTTTTAGGTAAGCAGAAAAGACTTTCTGAAGACAAGAACAACTGTCTTAAATTGAAGCTGCCAAGAGGTGACATCAAACAGCCCCTCCACCGTCTGCAGGGAAGTTACTTTCAAACGCACCGGGTGTTGGCAGAGATTTGGAAACAAAAGTTAAAGGCCTTTTTCAAGATATGGGAAGAGAAGAAAAGACTTCAACCTCCATGATAAATTCAAGCAGCACTTCTTCAAAAGTTAATTAGCCAAAATCTTCACAGGGCTTGCTGCACTCTCTAGAAGAAAATCGATGGCCAGGTCTCCTGAACCCATGGAAAGCAATTTAAGCAGGAGAGAGGACAAATGTCCTTTCCAATATGGTATTTCTTTAAAAAAAAAAAAAATCCCACAAGAATAGGATCCCAGGGGTGACATTTGCATTAAAGTTGCAAGAGGCTAAGGGAGCAGGCACAGCCTGGCAGCACATGACTCATTTCGTGGAGTTGTGACAAGCATGCCCCGGACTGGTCAGGCATGGACCAGCCTCAGCTGTCACCTGTCCATACCAAACCAAGGGGCTAGATTGCCAGGGGATGATCAATGTCAAGGGCTTGAGGAACCCAGCACAAGGTAGGGTAGAATGATGTCCTCATCAACAACTAACTGGGGGCTACTCAAGGGCACAATCAGAAATGGCGACGGCAAGGGAAACGAACTGCTGGGCTCTGCCTGGCCTGCAGTTGGAGCAGCCCTGGCTGCCTGATTCTGTGGGCTTTGCCAAGAGTAGGGGCCCCTTATGGTCCATCTGGAGTGAGCGAGTCATCTCAATTCTGAGAGCTCCATGTTCCTAGGAGAGCCTTCCAGCAGCCTTCCTAGAGTGTATCTTTGAGGAGATGGGTTCCAGGGAGCCAAAGACAACACAGCATGGGAAAAGTGAAAATTCCTAAATGATTGCCAACTAGATTACCTCTGTGAATTTTAGACCCTTTCAGGCCCCTTCCAGGACCCTCTGCTCTTCTTCTTCAACCCTCTAGCTCTCAAACCTCTCCTGCTCCCTCAGCGCCCACGTCCACTACCCATAGATGACGCTCAGGTCCAACTTTCCAACCACACACCTGGGCTTCTTCCTACAGGACCCTCTGGTTCTGCGTTCAGACCCAATGCCAGGTGTCAGGCCACGCTTCATACGCAAATTCATCATCTTCTATCAGAGTCCTGTTCCCTCCCTGAGCCTTCATTCTTCTAGGGCTGGCTGTGGGGCACCCAGAGAGACCCCTGTTCCCCAATCTGCCCGGCAAGTTACCCACGACCCCTCCTTTGCCTTCACCCCATTTGATACTAAGGTCTTTTACTTCTCGGGAAGTTGTCTTTCTCTCTCCAATCCCACTCTGTGGCCATAAGTCCCCTTTTGTTGTAAAAACAGGACCTTGCCCCGCTATTCGTGCACATAAAGATATAAGCAAAGAGAGCCCTGGCTGTGGCAGGACTTCTGCTCCTTCCTTCCCACAGTGGCACCTCTTCTCTGTGGCCACCTGCTTTTCCTGCTGTCTTACCCAGCTGCCCCCACAAACACACGTTAAATCTCATCTGTACCTGTATCCTAACTTCCTGCTATTTGCATTTAAACATGTTTAACTCTAAATGAAGCATGGGGAAGCTGGATCGCCCGTGTCTTGGGGTTTTGTTTTTTTATAACTAGCAAGCTAGAGGTAATACTTGGCCAAGTTGGGGGAATCTTCTTACCTCCATTAAAGTTGGACTATTCCTAAAGTGGCTCTTGAAAGCAAACCAAGTTTGGTGTTTGCTGCAGAATAAATTCTATCAGTCTACACACAAAACATTTGTGTGTTGGAGCCCTGACCCTCAGTGTCACAGTGTTTGAAGATGGAGCCTTTGGAAGAAACTGGGTCATGATAGGATGAGGCTCATATAAGAAAAAATGTAATTCTCTCTCTCTCTCTCTCTCCTTCTTCTTTGTCCCTTTCTGCAACATGTGAGGACACAGCAAGAATATGGTCAAACAAAAGCTAGGAAAAGAACCATCACCAGGAACCAGACTATGATAGCACCCTGATCTTGGGACTCCCCAGCCCTCAGAACTGTGAGAAATTAATGTTGTTTAAGCCCCCCAGGCTATGGTGCCTTGTTGCAGCAGCATCCACCACTGATCAATAGTGTTTCTGGATGCTTCAACTAGGGAAGGCTAAGGAAGGTGGGTGAGAGAGATTCCAATCCCTTTCCACCCATATCTTATCTTCTGCCAACAAAGACAACAATGATAACATTATTAATATGTCAATTCTACCCTTGTCAGTGGTTAATATGTGTCTTCCCTACTAGACTAAAACCCCGTGAGGGCAGAGACCACATCTACAGGGCCACTGCACACAGCCGCTGAGGGTGGGCACTAAACAACTCCAGGGGCACTGTGCATGCCGACTTCAACGTGAATGGCACACCTTGGAGTGGTGTAGCCCCACAGCCCTGCACACCCGGGTTCTCACTGACCAGAGGCCAACACACAGTAGGTACCCAATAAGGCTTTGTCATGTTGCAGTTGACAATGGCTGATATCCTCCTCAACTCAGGTAGGCATCTGACAGAGCCAGAAAGCACATACTGCAGCACATACACAGTCCTCAGACACTGTGCTGTGTGTAGGTTGGTGATTTAGACTGCATGGCTGTCTGCTTGCAACTTTAGGGAAAAACATGAGTGAGTGTGAGCCATCTCTCTTGTTTAGTCCTCATCACCCAGCGCCTGGGTTATTGCAAGCGTCTCTTGGCTGCAATCACTACTGCTCTCCTCTTGCTCATCCTGGCGAAAAGAAATCTCCCTCAGACCCAGTTTTTAGCCTTTCACTCCTGAGTACAGAACTTGAGATGGCTCCCGATGATGCTTCAGTGCCTCTGCTGGGCTGCCAAGGTCCTCAGAGAGATGACATGCTGGGGTAGAGTAGACAGACTGGGCATCAGGCAGGTCTGTGTCCAGTCCACTTACCGACTACACAACCTGGAATGAAATATTACCTTCCCTTCACCTAGAGTCTACCCCCCGCCACGCCAGTACATAACCCATGTCAGGTCTGTAGGAGGAGTTAGTGGGCTAGAACCTCTGGCACACAGATGTGAACACCTACAATCAATAATCATTTCTTTCTTCTTCTCCCAAAGAGCAGTATTTTCTGCTCTTTGAGGTATTAACTCCCCTGCGCAAGATGGTCCTCTCCATGTTCTCACGCACACACACAATACATTCACTACACTGGTGATATCAAGGCTGTCAGAAGCCCACCCACACCTCTGCTCCAAGACAGAAGGCAGTCAGGTGGCTAAAGCTGGACCTCAGGTATCAAGGAGCAGAAGGACTGGCAGGTAAGGGTGCCAGCAGTGCCCTGAAGCCTGCCCTCAGTGCAGAGTCTGCACCTGGCTCCTTTGCTGGTCTATGACAAACCTCAATACTGGGCTGGGGATGGTGCTCCTGGCAGAGCGCTTGCCTAGCATGTGCTGGACCCTAGGCTCCTGTTATGGTTGGTGTCTAGATGTCCCCCCAAAACCTCATGTGGTAAGAGATAGCTGGATCTAGAGTGTGTGATTACTAAATTAGTCCATTGATTGGTTTGGCATAGTTCTGCTGGGATCAAGGATGTGACACTAGGATTAAGGGTATTAGGATTAAGGGTGGGAGTACTGCCCACCCTAAAGACAGGTAGTTTGGATAAAATCTAAAATACAGGAAGAAGCTGGTTAGCAAGCTTGCTTGCATTCCTTGCCTACCTTGCTGACTTCTGCCTGTCTGCCATGCCACCCTGCCTCGGACCCAGCTGACTGTGGACTGAAACCTCTACAAACTGTGAACCAAGTAAACCTTTCTTCCCCTAACTTTGGGTGTCGGGTATTTTGTCCCAGCAACAAGAGAAAAGTAACTAAGACAGCTCCACTTCAGCACTACAAAAAGAAAAGTACAGAACCTGCCATATTGGGTTGAATGATGAACACAAGAATGAATGAACAAATCAATCGATCTTCATCAGACTTCCCTGCATATATGAAGCAGACAGCCCTGCCCTTGAACCCCAATAGAATGCTTTACTCTTGCCCTTCCCCCACCTGGAATTCCTGCCTTCTCAGCCTGGCTGATCTTAACTGGTTCAAGGCTGGCTGACATCCTGCCTCTTCCAGGAAGCCTCCCAGGTCATCCCTGCCAAGAGTGCAATACTTGCCCTCTGCCTTCTGTGAGCTACCTAATCATCTCATGTAACTTTTGCTAGTCTCTGCCACCCTTCTTGTCCCTCTCCACTCAGCTAGACTGTGAGCGTCTTGAAGACAGAGGCTGAGAGTTATACACTTGTCCACTCCTTGCCCGTGCACTGCTGAGACGGTAGAAGCCTGTGACGAACATGGCTTGCCTGACTGAAATGCCACGCCATCCCTAGCAAACCAATGGAAGCATCGCCACTGGGAGATGCATGGGACACTTTTTCTCCATAGAAGCATGGGGGAGCCTAAATGTATCTGACTGCTCCTCCAGAGCACAGGATGGAGTGTCTGAATCCAGATGCTGTACGAGATCACATCCCACTTGAATTTCCCTATCTCTTTAAAAGGCCACCACAGTTCTCAAGATTTTCATTTCTCTATCTACATAATTCATGATACCCTGAAAGATGTTATAGAAGCACCATCCTCCTTCTCTGAGCCTTATGAAAAGCTAACTGAATACTATGTTGGCATCAGATCTACCCCAGAACTAGCTCATCCTCTGCTGACAAAAGAAAGACCCCTCCCATGCTTATCAAGAATGCCATCCGCCTGTCCTCTGAAAGAATGGTCTAGACAGTGGCTCTCAGAGTTGAGTTTATAAAGGAAATCACAGGGGGTGAGTGGCTGTGAGATTCTGATTTGAAGTTTGGGATGCAATGCACACATCTTAGATCCCCTAGTGACTCTGAGAAACAAGACACTCCGGCTTGGAGGAGAGGCCCCTCCTTCCACAGCAAAATCATGAGGAAGAGGGCCTTATCATGCTTCTGGGCCGCCATGTTTTTGTTTGTTTCTTGGGGTTGTTGCTTTGTTTGTTTGGTGCCGGGGATCAAACTCAGGGCCTTGTGCTTGTGAGGCAAGCACTCTAACCAGAGAGCTAAATCCCCAGCCCCAGGGCCGCCATGTTTTACTAGCAGACCTGGAAAGCCACATTAACTGACTTCAACTCCATTGGTGGTTGTTGTAGTTGTTCTTGGTGGAAAACTTCTTTCAGGCAGCTGGCATGGATGACACTGGCAGCGCTGGCTGCACCAATTTCCCAGAAGTTTTCATCCCTAACAAAAGCTTGCTAAGTGAGCCCTCTACCACTGAGCTAAATCCCCGATCCAGGGGTTGGGGATTTAGCTCAGTGGTAGAGGGCTCGCCTAGCAAGCAA
The DNA here is from genome assembly GCA_004026905.1 of Hystrix cristata. Taxonomy (NCBI): domain Eukaryota; kingdom Metazoa; phylum Chordata; class Mammalia; order Rodentia; family Hystricidae; genus Hystrix; species Hystrix cristata. The sequence continues at coordinate 3,099 of PVJO010032636.1, read as the reverse complement.
GGCCCTGAGTTCGATCTCCAGCACCCAAACAAAACAAAAAAACAAACAAAAACCAGAAATTCCTAACAAAACATCCAAGAGGCCTGGTCAAGGTACATGTATGGAGAAGACTCTGACATCCTTACTGTACTTACTGTGTCCACGGCTCTGACCTTCATAACATCCCAGGAAGGGTACACTTCGTATAAAAGTAGCCTTTGGGAAAGCCACATCAAAAAAACTTGAACCCTAAAAAACTCCCATTGTGACTTAAAATGCCACTCAGTCTGATGTTCAGGCTCACTAGACCCAATAAATCCCTTTTCCAGCATCGACTCTGGTGAAGACTTTTCAGGGACTTATTATGCAAAGCTGCCTAAGCAAGACGGAATTTAAACTGAACCTGGCCATGATTTCTGAGCTGCCACTGGGTGTTCTGATGACATACACATCTCGGGGCTGAAGTCAAGGGGCTGCCAAGGACAGGAGATGGGAGGCAGGAGCAAAGGCAGTATGCTTTCTTCCAGTAAATAATGAGCAGAGGGGTCAGGAAAGAGGGATGCTCCAGAGAGGAAGGAGCCTGCAGCTTTTCTTAGATCCAAGGTTTGCCTTTCAAATGGCATGCAGACATGACAAAATAAATGTCTCCTCTGGTGGCTAAAGAATGTGTAGAATGCATCCCACTTTCAATAATGAAAAAAAAATAAAAAACAAAAAAAAGCCTGCTTTATCTAGGGTGCATCAGACCTAGAAAGAAAACACATACCCATCGCACAAACGTCATTGATTGAGAAAGTATTTTTAGTTTCCCTGGTTCACAGACTGAGTCCTTTCTGAGAGCCCAGCTATGAGCAGAACATCCTGATATCCCCTGGGCATGATCACTGCCAAAGCATACTGTTGATTAGAGACCATGCTTAGACAAACAGAGCTGCAGTCCCATCTTTGCCGCTGGAATATACGGGCCTCAGTGCCACCCTACCCAGTAAAGGGAATATTGGTCTGACATTTAACACGACCACAAGAGTATGTTCTATAGTCAGTCCTCTATGCAGGTGCCCAAGTGATCTTTTTAAAATACAAATCAGATCATGACATTCTCTCCTCCTTAAGTCCCTCCAATCTCTCGCTCTGAATAAAATCCAAACTCCTTCCCATAGCTACAGATCCCTAGACTAGTGGTGGCAAACATATGGCACACATACTACAGTGGGCTGTTCATTTCACTGAAAGTTCTAAAAGGTTTGCCGTTACTGCCCTAGACTATCATCCTGTGGTGCTCACCTTTTCTTCTTCATTTGTCCCGTGTCCCTGGCCCACTAGGCTCCAGCCTCACTGCATTTCTTTCTATTCCTCTTGTATCCCAACGTGATCTCACCTCAAGACTTTTGCACATGCCACCTCCTCTACCTGGCACACACTTCTGCTAGACCTTCTGATTGGCTTCTCCCCAGAGGAGTCTTCTGTGACTTATCCTATCTACAGTAGCCCATCCCACCCTAGTTCTACCCTATCTCTTGCTATCTTGTATCTTATTTCAGTTTTTTCATGTTTATCTCTACCAAATTTTTTCTCTTAGCCTGCTGATTATCTCTCCAGAACTGTACTATACATTCTATGAGAACAGAGTCCTTGTCTCACCAGATCCCTGGAACCCAATGTAGAATCAGGTTCATAGAAGTGTTCGATGGATGACATCACTGAGCAAATAAGTGAAAGGATGGAGGTAGAGCTACCTCCAACAGACAGTGTGATGGTGAGGAAGCCTGGTCTTCCAGAGAGCTGGAAGTCAGATCCACTGGGAGATGCTAGCACAGGAAAAGAGAATTGCATGGCTGCCTTCTCCCTTCACACCCTCCTCATCCAACACATCCAGGACAGCAGGTGATTGGCCCATTCCATAGTCCATCTGTGAATGTCTATGGCCACACAATGCTACCTTCACACTTCAAAACTGGACGTGGGTGTGGCCAGGTGGATGATGCCATTCACAATATCAGTTACTCCTTTCTATGCCATAAGGGACACTCCAGGCCTGATACAGGCACTGTAAGCTAGCAGGGCCAGTAGAAAGAAAATCTCCAAAGTGTGGATCCATTCCCATTCTCCTTCAAGGGTGTCTCTCCAAATTAACCTCCTCTGCAGGCTCTTTCCCAGAGAGATGATCCATGTCCACTTTCAGAACCCCGAGCCTGCGGGTAGTGCCAAGGGCAGCGGCAGCTGGGGGTAGGGATGATGCTGTTTGACAGGAAATCAATGGAAATTTGAAGGTCATCTGGAGGCCACTGTCTCCCCACCAGGCACCTGCTGGGATGGGATTTGTGGTCCTGACCTCGCTTGGGGGCCTCTGCCCTCCTGTCAGAGCTGGTTAAGATCAGCCTGCGGAAGCAAATGCCCTAAATACCCAATGATTTCCAGGCCACCCTTCTAAGACATCTGGCAAACAAAGAAGCACAGTGTCTCATTTAGCATGTTACCAACATGAGCATCACCCCAATGTCTCTTGGTAGGCTCATAAGATAACTGTCTCCAGTAACTCATTTCTTGAGGCATATACTTGTAAATTCCCAAAACCACCAGGAAGCTTAGTTGTTAGAATCTGACTCTTTCTTCCTTGAGTACCTGTATTCCCAAGGTCCCATGCTCCTGTTCTTGCATTTGCCTTTTCCTGCCATTATTTCCTTTCCTAATGCTTCCACCTCATCAAGAGTCACTTAACATACAGACCAGGAGCAAAGCAGTCAGCCCAATCCAAAAGCTGAAGATTCAACTGGTATAAAATGAGGAAGAAGGACTAGGGATGTATCTCAGCGGTGAAGCACTTGCCTAACATGCTATACATGAAAGCTGGATTCAATCCCCGGTACCACTGTACACATATATAAAGGGACACTCCTAATATTATCTTAGAAGGATGACAGGACAGTGACAATGATAATAGTGGCATGGCTAACACTGCCTGAGCACTCATGCTGGGTGCCAAGTACTGTTCTAAACATTTTACATGTATTATCTCATTTTATCCTCACACAACCCCATACCATTATCTCCCTTTCACCCCATTCCTTTATTATACAGATTTGCAAGCTGGGGCACAGATTTTAAGTGATTTGCCCAAGG
>PVJO010032635.1:0-12973 GCA_004026905.1 Hystrix cristata | reverse complement strand
TAGATCATTTGCACTGTCTCCTGCTTTTTCATTCACTCCAGTCACTCTTATATTGTTCTTCTTTGTGTCATCTTGCAGTTGTTGTACTGATTTTTCATAGTCTGTAGCTTTTTTAAGAGTTCTTTCTTTTCATTGTCACTAATTGCAGACCTGTCTTCTAGGTCTGAGATTCTACCTTCACTTTCACTCAATCTACTGCGTATAATTTCAAGGGAGTTTTTGATTTCTTGGCTATCAGTTTGGATCTGTTTTACGGGTTCCATTTCTTTACTGAGTTGAATGTTCAAGTTTTCCATTTTTTTTTTTTTACCTGTGTCTACTCTGAATTCACTAAGCAGGTCTTTCATTATGATTGTCGTCTCTTTTTTAACTTGGGCAATTATTTCTAGTCTGATGTTCTCTATAGCCTTGCCTGTTTTTTAACTTCTGCTGCTATTATTTGTGAGAGGTTGGTTGGGTGTCTTCTGATTTCCTCTATTTTGTTGTCCTCTGGATTTGTTCTGGGTGGGCAGGGGGACTGGGGTTGTATTTTACTTCTGTGTCTTGTCATTTTCCATATATATAATTCCCCTTTTAATTTGTTCTCCGTGTTGATTTTATATTTTGTTTATGGGAGGTTACTTTAAGAAAGTACCAATAGTGTCCTAGGAAAAGTCTGTTCTTATGGTGTCTTCCAGGTATATGTGGTTCTTGGCTCTTGTGTCCTTTATGTCTCCATAACTTTCCTCAGTGGCATGGGTATGGCTGGCTCTACTTGGTATTGATGACTTGGATAATGCAAGAAAAGGAAAAAGAAAGAGAGTTGGCAGTGACTTCAGTCCCAGATCTTTGTCAAATTACTGGATTTTGACCCTGCTGGTGCATGGGCGGGGCTTACGCTGGACCGCGGCAGAAGGGTGCACAGATTTGGGCAGTGCTGGCAGTCTGGCAACCCTCAATGAAAATGAAGTTGTCAGTGGGCAGGTCCTTGGTCCATACACTTTTTTTTGTTGTTTGCTTGTTTTTGTTTTGGTGCTGGGGATCAAACTTAGGGCCTTGTGCTTGCAACACAAGCACTCTAACCACTGAGCCAAATCCCCAACCCAGTCCATACACTTTGAACTTTGTTTTTCCTCCACTATTCTCTTTCCTGATGTGCAAAATACTGGAGGCTGTCCTCATTTTGTTTACATAGTAGTGACAGTGAATGTACATCTATCTCAATAAAGTCAAACTAGATATATCCCTTTTCACCTTTCTTTTATCCAGATTCCAGAAACACCAGAGAATGTATCAAACAGGTAAATTTCATTGAAGGTTTAGAATGGATAGATGTAGAAGTCTTAATTGCATTTAAAAGGTCTTCTTTACACAAATTTAACAAAACTACATGACTTTGCGAATCCATTTCTGCACCTTTCCTGAGTGCTTGAAAGGGGCTCATGCAAGTGAGAGGTCTTGAAGCTTAGTATTCTTAGCTTATTTGCAAATCTATCTCTCCTTTTGATACTCTTGGGAATGGCCCATTCATTTTTTCAGTGATTTGGATATCATTGGTTGTGTGATGCTTGACTGTATATCCTTTATCTATTGTGCAAGGAAAGAGTTTATATTTATTAAGGTCTACATAATAATTATCAGCCTTATTTATTTTATATAAGAAATGTAATCAAATGACTACTTGTCCTTTAACTGTCTATTTTTTAAAATGCTGATGATTTGCTTCTTGGTACTCTGATATATAACACCAGGGACCTGTTCCTTTTCGACTGATTTCTGACCTACATACCCTGGGGAAGCTCAGGCTGTGGGCAGGGAAAAGAAGGTGATAAGAAGGGAAAACTCAGGTTTTTCTTCCTTTTTGTATTAAATTTGATTGAAAAAATATGGGGAATGTTTACGTTTTACAAAAATTTATTACAGTGAAAGACAAATTGCCATCAATCAGACTCAGAGTATGCCTCCTTGCTTTGAATGCACTTATCCCGTCATTCTTGCCACTTTCTGAAGTTCTGGAAGTCCTCTTTCACGAGTGTCTTTAGTTTTGGTGTTATGCTTGCCTCAGTGCCCCAAGTAGATTAAAAATGTTTACCTTTGACCGTCATTTTGATTTTGAGGAAGACCTAGAAGTCACACAGGGTCAGATCCAACAATAAGGCACATGAGGACACACTGTAATATTTTTATGAGCTTTTTATAGAGGCAGCATTCCTCAGACTTCTTTTATTACTCCTCATAAAGACACATGAGAGAGGAGCCCCAGAGCTGCTTCAGACTGTGGCAAGAACAATGGGATAAATGCATTTGAAATGAGAGGGTGTAATTTTATTTTTTATTTTATTTTATTTTGTATTTTGAGAGGGAGTATTTTGAAGGAGAGCAATGTCAATGTTGTTTTTTTTTTTTTACTGCAATACATTTTCAAAAATCGAAACATTACTTAGATCACACCATGTATTTTCTATGATAAGGTCTCAGGACTTGTACTCTCCCTGTGACTCCAGCATATGTTGAGCAGATCAAATATGACTCCAGCTTTCACTGGAGGCTCAAACTCTGGACCCCAGTGACACTGCCTTCCTATTTGTTCCTGCAGATTCAGGGCTCAGGTGTGGTTGCACTTTGATGTGATTCTAATCCTACGGTTGCCTCACCTTTACCTTTTTTAAATCTCTTATAATCCTTTGTAAATAATTGCTTTTATTACTTTCTTACTGGAAGATATGGCATGAGTATGGTTTTTATGACTTGGCCTTTTCCAAATTATTTTAGTTATTGTAGTTCCTTGCATATCCCCATAAATTTTAAATTTATAAATTATCAATTTAAACAGAAAAGACCACTAGGATTTCGATTGGGACTGAATTGGATATATACACTAGGTCAATTTGAGAAGAATTCACATTCAAAAGTTTTGGTTCTTCTAGTCCAAGAATATGGTATATTTCTACAATTATTCAGGCATTTAAAATATTCTTTCTTCAATGCTTTGTATTTTTGTCACAAAAGACTTATACATTATTGGTGGTTAAATTTAATCCAAAGTATTTCATATTTCTCAATGCTATTGTAAATGGTTTTTATAATTTCACTTTCCAAGTATTTGTTGCTACAATATAGAAACAAAGTTAGTATTTATATGTGGAGCTTGTGTCTTATGAATTTGCTTAGTTTACTTCACAGTACTGGTAGCTTTTCTACAGATTCTTGTATTGCTGGGACAAAATATCTGACACTCATAGAACAAAAAGAGGTTTATTTTAGCTCAGAGTTTCAGAGGTTCTGTCCATGGAGGGCTGGCTCCAAGGCAGAAACTTCATGACAGGTCATGGCAGAGGAAAGCTGTTTGACTCATGGCATCCAAGGTGTACAGAATAGGAGAGCTAGAGTGGAAGGGACCAGGGACAAGATATAGCTCCCAAGGTCATGTCCCCATGATCCTCCAAGACATACTCAGTTGTGTGCTTTATTAATCTCTTGGGTGTCTCTCAAGCCAATCATGTTGACAATGAGAATTAGCCATCACAATTCCTTAGGATTTTCTACAATGTATCCTCTGTATAATTTTATGTTCATTGCCTTATTTAACTGGCTAGGATCTCCAAGTTAGTGCTGAGTTAAAGTGGTGAGACTGAGCATTTTATCTTCTTCTATTTTTACCATTAAGTATCATATCAATAGTAGGGTTTTTGTGTGTGTTCCTTCAAGGATGAGGAAGTTCCTTTGTATTTATAATTTGCTAAGAGTTTATTACAAATGTGTGTTGAATTTGATCAAGTAATTTTTCTGCATTAATTAAAATGATCACTCCAGAAATTTGGCTATAATAAGATTTGCATAGTTTTTTTCATTTGTCCTACTTGAGTACACAGATTTTGTTACATCTGTGGGCTTATGACTTTCATCTGATTTGGAAATTTTTTTATCCAGTATATTTTTAAATTTCTTTCTATCTTTATCCTTCTTTATATCTCTACTTTTGTTCCCTCAGGTTCTCCAATCATTTGTCTGCTTGGTCAGATTACTAAGGATCTTCCCACAGGTTTTTCAGTGTTTTTTCCTTTCATCTTTCATTTTGGGTAGCTTATATTGCCGTGTCTTCAACTTCACTGATGTTTCCTTCTCTAATGGCTAATTTTCTGTTGGTCTCATTCCAGGCATTTTTGTCTTCATTTTTTTAATCTCTAGAAGTATAATTTTTAAAGTATGTATTTCATTTATTTCTTCATCAGGGTCATGTTTTCCTCTACCTTTTAGATATATCGAGCCCTTTTTCCTCTGAACTATTTTAATATCTTTTTCTGCTACTTCCATTGTTTATGCCATTCTGTGTATATTTCTATAGTTTGCTTTCTATCATGTCTTTGTTCATATTTTCCCCTTCAGTGTCTGTATTGTCTGTTGATGGGAAACTGTTTCTAAGAAGTACACTGTTTCAAATATGGGGTTCAACTTGTTTCTTTCCAGTCTCCCAGGGATCACTGTCCTTTTCTATCTGTTGTCCCACATCCGAACCTTGTTCTTCATATTTTTATTCGTGTTTTTCCTTATTTAAAACATGAGGGTAAATGTGGTCTATATTATTTCACCTGGTCAGAATTCAAAATCGTAAATGTTATTTTTAATGTTCAGATACTATTTCACTTAATGCAGGTAATATAAGGTACCTAGTTACTTATTGTTAGATATTCACATTTTTTCAGTCATGAAAATTATGCATATGTATTTCTGTATTTGTTTAAATATTTCTTTAGATAAATTTCTGGGTCAAAGAGCACATAAAAACTACTATGTTCTTAGTAATTTACATGGGTTACTTTTCCCATCTAAAATAAGTGCTAGAATTCATTAAGAGCTGACTAAATAGCAACTCTTTTAACCTGATTTTTAAAAACAAATTGATACATAATAAAAAGAAATGTCAGGTAGAGCCAAAATAGCACCTTTTTTGTTCAGAGAAGGGAAGTTAGATGATGTGAGGGCTAAATGAGCCGGTTAACTGAACACATGGTGCGTAGAATGGCCCAGGACACATAATGCTAAACCAGAGGACGCTTCTCTCTGGGCTCAGCCTGTCTCTGGAGGAATAATGCATATCCCCAATGGAAGGCCATAAGCAATAATTTCCCAGGAGAAAGCTGGAAGGAGGTGAACTGGCAACAATATCTTTTATTCTTCCAAAATTTACCAGTCAGATAAGTCCACCTCCTGGAAGAGATGGTATAAAATGTGTAAAAGAATCCAGGAGTTAACGCTGATTATGGTCACTCAGTATGGAAGGAAACATCAAGAAGTAGCAAGTGTTTATGTCCTAATAACAAATACTAGTTATTGGTATGTGCTACGATATGTGCTACGTAGCTCGGGTTTTCACATTAAAACTTTACTCTGTGAAAAGTTGCTATTTTTATCTCTATTTTGCAACCGAGTCTTAAGGTCTATACTGAGCAGCAGGAGCTAGAAATGCACAGTAGAGGCCACAGGATTTCTCAAAGTGTCTTTCACAGGCCACTGGGATTCAGATTACTTGGGGAGTTTTTATTTTTTGTTTATTTATTTTTTGGGGAAGCTTTTAAATTACAGCAGGCAGTACCATTTTCAAAATATGTGGAAAAGCTGACTTCTATAAGCTTTCATGTAATTGAATGCAATCTCTGCTTGGAGCCACTCTTTCCAGTTGATGATAGAAAAATGAACCATCAGTTAAACCTAGGGATTTGTGGATCGTTCTGTCATCATAGGTTTAAACTACATTCAAATTCACAGTTCTGCTCCACTCCCGTTTCCTGAGGTTGAATCTAAGCTCCAGAATTATTTTTTAATGGTTCTCTTTGATCAGGAGTTTATTCTAATCTGCCTGAGAAGCTTCTTAATCTTTGCTGGCCAGGAATTCTGCTATCACACCTAATTCTATTTTCTCTCTGCAGTTGGCCGAACTCCATCTATTCTTAGGGCGAAGGGCATGTGGAGAACAGGGGATTATCTGGCTCTTTCCCAAATACCTCGTGGATGGTCTAATCTTTGGTTTTCTTCTTTAAAACAATCACCTTCCCCCTTTAAAGCTGTGAACTCCAGAATGTAAAGATCTACTGCAAACTAATCATTAGATTCTTATTCTTACCTTTCGTGTCAAAGTAATGCTGTTTCTGACTGACTAGGAGAAGAGCAACAAGAAAATTTAGTAATAGGATAAGAATGAGAAATAACAAAAAGAAACCCAGCTATCTCAAAATGTTAGCCTCTTTTGAGAAAATGAAGTCGGACATTTTGAGTCAACCTCTGGTCAAGGACCTGGGAAGGATGATTTTAGTTTTTTTCCCAGGTTGGACATGATCTGCCAAGAATTTTAAGGAGGCTGGAGATTACTTGGGCTAGACATAAAAATATACTGTTATCTATCAAAATGCATGTGCTAGAAAATCAAGGAGGCTTCTGCAAAGTGTTTTGGTTTTCCATTCTTCTGTCTGTGGGTCTCCACTTTTTTTCCCTATAGATTTAGTTTGCTTAACTTTAGCTTCCATTTCTCTTCCTCTTAGATGTGGGGAGTATATTTGAGTGGGGTGAGATGACTAATAATTAGTGGGCATCCTTGATGTTCCTGAAATTTTGTATGATCTCAGTTGATCTCCACAACATTTAGTTAATTCTCAGAAAGGTTAAATAAGTTGCTCAGGATCACACAGGTGGCAGGTGGTAGAGCCAGGATTAAAATCCAAGCCCATCTGGTAGCAAAGCTGGCCTTTAATTACTTTACCTTGCTGCTTCCCTCGACAGAGAGTTTTGTGATACTCTGATTCCCTTATCACCAACCTTTCTTCTACTTCTCAGCTATACAGAAGGACTAATCCTCCCTCTTGCTTTTTCCCTTGCTAGTTGTCAGATTGAGTTTGTAAAGGAAATTTTATATGTGGTGCTCTTTTCTGTTTTAGATGTTTAATAACTCTACCCTTGTTTATATAGCACTTCACAAAGTACTCCTTACAGTCAATCATTTAAAGTATTTTGTTTAATATTGACTTGGATTTGGAATCTAGGCTTTAACGGTTGTTTGGACCTCTAAGATACTCACATTTCCTTTTCCAATTTCTCTGCTAGAACCCATTTCATAGTTTTTAGAAATAATTTTAATATAGAAAAACTTGCCTCTGAACAAATTTCTTCGGGTGCAACAAAGGTAGCTACACATTCCCTTATGTGGAATTATATTTCTTAAGAACATTTTGACTCAGAGTGGCCAAATTGTTAAGAGAAGACACAGGACAGATGTAGGAGGGAATTGGCAAGTTTCCAAAGGGAAGGAAAACAGACAAGGAAGGTTATTATTTGCTCTTTGACCTCCTCATGGGTTCCCTGAGGCCCAGAATCCTTTCTCCTGTCTTGGGTCAGTGCAGCTGACTGCAGTCAGGGATGCTGCTGTCCGTGCAGCCTGCTGGGCTGTACACTTGACCTTCTCGTTCTCTGTTTCTTGGGAAAGTCTAAGCGGATATACATACTATTTGATGTAGGCCAGAGATGCATTTTCAAAAAATATTTTTATAGATTTTTATTAAAATGTATCCAAAAGGGATGCATTTATAAAAATTATACATCAAAAGAGTTTTAGCTGGTAAGGAGAAGCATAGATTTTTCGTGTTGTTCTTTGAAATCACCCAAGTCTATATCTAATGGGAAGGATTTCCACATAAAACTCCTTTTTTGAGCCCTGCTTTGCTGGATGGTGTGGACTGTAATGGCAGAATTTGTATTTGCCATTAAAATCACCTCTTCAGATAAAAAATAATCACACTTTATGTAAACACACAGACATTTCAAAGCTCAACTTTTTATGAAGATTCCCTTCTCCTGTCTTAGTTGAAAGATAGTATCTAGACTCAAGGGAACTGTGTTGTCATAGTCATGGGAGAAGTTGATGGGCAATGGATCGCAACAGGGCTTTGGATACTCACTGGCTTTTGGACAACGTCTTTTGTCCTTGATAATTGTCAGGAAGCCTTCTGGAATCCCCTGCAGAAGTCTGGGTCTGATGAGATGTGGTCAGGTTTCTTGACCTGGCCAGGGCCTAGTCATCCTCTACCAATAGAACTAGCCCGCCTTTAGTCTTGGCATCATTGTCAATCCTCAGCAGCCAGTCTTCCCTCAACCATGATGTCACCTCATTTCTTATTCCCCCAGCAGACCATTGGCGCTCATTTTCACGTGAGAATTTGTAAATATCCTACAAACCTCCCAGGAGAAAGGCTTAGATGGTGCCATTCCAGGACCCTTTTTGTGCCTAACAGGCACATGACAGGTTTTAATCTCCATCAGATGTCTTTGCTGATGATTGGCAACTGAGGTGATCTACCAGGATTCTAAATGAAAACAGGGAAGGAACTCTTACTTCCTATATATCTTAACATGCAATCCTTCCTGTTAATGACATTTGGGTGGAAAAAAGTATGTCTTGGAAGAGGATCTGCAGAAACACTGATAGGGTAGTGGAAAGTGACCAGAAAAGGAAGAAAGTCAGTAAAGAGCACTTTGTCAGACAACTGGTGACAGGGGAAGAAACAGGGTAGAACCCAAGCCTTGGGGTTATCCCTCCAGGTAGAGGGTGGTGAGTACAGAGGTGGGCTGTACACCATGCTCACAGGACATTCGTTTTCAAACACTCCCTGTCTGCTCTGTGTGGAGGCAGAGCAGGCTTCGGTGGCCAGAGAAAGCCATCGGGCAGAGAGGAAGGTGCTGCAGTTGGAAGCCAGGCTGACGTGAACAGATGGTCAGGGCTGAGGGGATATGGCTGGAACATCAACAGCGTCTGCCACAGTCTACTCCTGGCACCACTTAGATGCACTCACGACCCATGATGAGTTTACTCTGTTCTGTCACAGATTCTTTAAATTTGTGGCTCTGGTCACATCTTTAGAAAAACCAAAACAATATTAAAACTCCAAATAAACCATTTAATGCAAGAGGGTTAGTGGGGGAAGGTGTAGACCCCACTTCTGGAGTGAAAGTTGAGATTGTAATTGAACTTATGTTTTTCCTCTGCTACACATTTTGTTTTCTCCTCACCTGTGGTCAGCACTTGGACTTATCTAGGTTAGGTTGCTTACACATGTGACTATCCTAACCTTCACCTCTAGGGGTTTGAATACAGTACTTTGATTGAGGTAGCTGTAATTCTTTTTTTTTTTTTTCATTTTTTTCCTCACTTGTGGTTACTTTGAGTCACACAGGCACTGCCAGGTGCCTCTCAAGACCTACTTCTCCAGATTTTGTGTTAGCCTGCCTGACACTGATAAAAAGAGAAAGTAAAGACACTTTTGTCTTTCCTGATACAACCATATGCCAGCTGCAGCTTTAAGCTTATTTGAAACGTTAGTATGTCTCCAGGTATTTGTATTCCATGTCACCTTTGAACACTGGGCTCTGGGTCTGAGAAATGACTCAGATATAGAAATTGGACAAGGCTCATGACTCTTCACTGTCTGGGCCCACATCCGTCTCCTGTTAAACTTGTCTTGATCTTTTCCAGTTGTATAGTTGGTGCAGTGCCTGTATCCTCTCCCCATCTAACTTGCCTCTTGGAACTTCAATGCTGTTAGCTATTGCTACGTCTCCGTTTGTGAGGACTCCTAATTGTCATTCCAGCTTTGCTGTCTACGTCAGTCTTGCTTCTAGAAGTTAGGTGCTACTACTCGCCACCTCTTATTTTGAAATCCTATCTGTCTTTGAAACTAGGGAGCCCAAGTCTCGTAGGAGTGTGCCCCATTGTTATCTCTGCCCTACAAAGAGCAGTGGCCTCTACTCAGTGATTCTGGTGTCTTCTTAATCCATTATTGAGGGGAATTTCTTTGGGGCTCTCCTGAGGAACATAGCTGGTGGGTTCTCTGCTCCTATATAATACATCTGTTTGAACACGAGGACATGACTGCATCATCAGTACTCTACCGAGGCAATTCCAGCATTTCTACCTCATTTGCAAAAGGCCATTATCATTTCCCTGTTCCAAGGACTATCTTGATGGCAAGTTAAGACTGGCTCGCAGCACTTTCGTTCTGAGCATCCCGAGTCATGGGAGAGCATCTGCAGATCAACAGCTTTACATCTGCCCTCCTCTACTCTGCACCCTCGGATCCAGGTGTGGTTGTGATCCCAGTACAAATTAGTCAGATTCTATACCTTTTTTGGTAAATAACTCTTTTCTTCCACAGGAGAGATAGTACTGCTGCAGTCTGAACTGGGCTCAAAGTTGTTCCCGATCATTCTTCTAAAATGGTGGTTCTGAAAATACGGTCTCTGGATGAATAGCCCCACCTAGAAATTTGTTAGAAATGTAAATTACTAAGTCTCATCCTAGACACACTGATTCAGAAAAACTAGGGGTGAGGGTTCAGTAATCTGTTATTTAAGAAGTCTTCTGGGTGGTAGAGATACATGTTGAAGCTGAGAACTATTTATGTAGAAGTCATGAGCAAAGATGGATTCAAATATTGAAGAGGTCGGGTATCAGCGTATGGAGAATCTCTCTCAGGGGAGGCCTTTTCATAGTCCCCGGGGAAAGTAAAGCTATGATGCTCTTTCAAGAAAGAGAGACTTGCTTCTGCTATGTGGGGAGTTTTAGGAGATTTGGTGATTTGAGATTTTCAAGTATCTATACTTCATTTTTCTTATTCTAGATTTTAGGTCTGCCTTTCCCCTATCAGGGCCATGACTTTGGCATAGGGAATTGTCAAGGGATTGTAAATTCAGCCTTATTTGTAACTGTTATATTCTCTATATGATCCATATCCTGATTTTAGTACCATATGTTCTTCAGCTATGGAAGATGAGGATCTCTTTCAACACTATTGTAACAGACTAATGATTTTCAGGTTGTATACAAGTTGATGTATTTGTCTTCTTGCTTTGTATTCCACAAATACCTTGGGTGGCTCCCAAGCCAGTCAAGTTGACACAATCAAGTTTAACTGTCACCTAGTGCATAAGTATTTTGTTCTAGATTTTGTTCATGTAATTGTTTGTGTTTGCCATTTAAAGTTTAGAATGAGTAGCAGGATGGTGGTAGGTGAAGGAGGTGGTAGAAATTATAGAAACTAAAGTATTTCTCTGTATTTAGAAGGTTTGGAGATGGTGGGTATGTTTCCCAAGATCAACGGTGGTTTATGTGTTTGCAGAAATACCATGCAGGCCTTTCTTCACTTACAAGCAGCACTAACTAGGTAAGAATTTAGGGTGCAAAGCTATTTATTGCATAGAAGAACCTGGAGAAGGTGCTAAATCATAGGAATGCACAATATTAGGAGAAATAGAAAGGGTACATATAAAGATAGCTCAATAATACTTATTGACTTGAAACAAGTTTTAGAATTCTTCTGACGTGCATTGCCTTGACTGAATCAGGATGTTCTTCATTTCCTCAGTAAGAATAGTGAGGATTACTCACCTGATTGTGTGAGGAGAAATTGTTGGTGGTTAGCAAAATCTCATTTTTTAAAAAGAAAAGTAGGATAAAACAACACGTTAAACATAATGTTAGATTTGAAAAATCAATCTGAAATTTGACCCAGAGAAGGAGAACATTGCATATCTTTCTCTAAAACTGAGCAATTATTAGCACTTGCTCCTACAACAGCAAGTGTGGGTGTATATCTACTGTGCAGATCTTTTTTCCTAATACTGTTTTACCGTGAAGAGAATCATAACTATTTAGAGGGTAACTTTCACTGTGTTAAAGGAGGAAAAAGTTAAGATTTGAAGAAACAGGTCTGAAGCATGCAGTTTTTGACAGAGAGGAAAGATGTTTTTGAGAATATCAAAAGAGAAAACCCAGAAAAGATAAAAGAACTTACCCACTGGAAGACCCACTGCTCAAGTTTTGAAAATTTATGCATTAAAATTCAATAATGATTATTGTAAATTGACATAAATTCAATGTGTGAAAGTTGTGAATTTATAATGACACATCAAAAAGTAAAGTTTTATGTGTGAAAAATTTGAAGCAAAAAATGAAAAGAATATAAATGAATAGGATTACTTTTGAGGAAGTTATTTTAATAAGTAGAAGAAAGTTTTCTCCTTCAATTGTGCATATGACATTTAAAATTATAGTTTTATTTCTTTTTGGGTAAATACTAATGAGTAATGCAGAGAACAGTAACTAAAACAAATGGTTCCTGGAAAAGTAGAAATATGCAAAAAGCCCTGATCAGTACTAGTAATTACCTGTGATCAGCACCACTAGTCAAGCACAGTAACCAAGTAGAAAGAGTCTCTAACTAGGTATATTGAGAAAAGAGTTTAGCCAAGTACCTTCCAGTGGAGGTTTTCTCCACAAAAGTCATCCTTTCTCTCCTAAGAGATGAAACTTCTAGATGGCTATACTAATTAAAATGAGCTACAAAGAATCAACACATTTTTAATTGTTGTAAGTGGCCTTCTAAGATGAGTTTTACCACCTATGACCCATATCCGTGTGTACCTTCTTCCCTTGAGTGAGGACTCAAACAAATCACTAACATCTAGAGAAAAAATATTTTAAAAAGTGATGCTCTACTATTTCCTAGGTTAAATTACAAAAAGTTTTAACTTCCATCCTTCCAAGTCTCTGTGATTTTGTTGACATGTTTGCTGGCCTGTGGAGAGCCCCAAGTGGTAGGGAGCAGAGGCAAACATTTGGGGCATTCCATTCGGTAGAACTGCATCTACAGCCCAGAGAGTGAGCTTGGGAGTCACTCACTTGATCCTTGAATGACTGTGTTTCTGAGGAGGTAGCACATTCTGGATCTACAGCTACTCTAGCCCTAACCCTAATATCCTAACACTACCTCTAACCCTAACCTCCTCAGTCTAACCTTTAACCTTTACCCTAATCATAACCTTAGCCCTAACCATTAACTCTTCCCCCTGACCATAACCCTAACCCTAACCCATAACCCTAACCTCCTAACCCTAACCAATAACCCTAAACCTAACCCTAACCCCTAATCCTAACCCCAACACCTAACCCTAA
>PVJO010032634.1:0-12963 GCA_004026905.1 Hystrix cristata | reverse complement strand
TTACACCCAGAAGACATCTCTAAAAAGTAGTCATTTCCTAAAGAAGTCTCAGTACTCATAATAAAGGTACCTACCATAGGCAATTTATAAGCCTCAGTGCAGAAAACAAACAAAAAATATTTGAAAATGAGAAAACATGGAAACAGGATGTAACCCATAACCCCCATCTCCTCTAAGGCAAATCAAGGGGGCACAGAAGTGGAAGAAAGAAAAATCATCCTGGCTGAATTTTATGAAATGGTCATAAATTTTATGAAGTAGTTAACATCAGGTCACTTCTGTGGTATAAGGATTAAGGCAGAGAAAGCTTCATTGTTATACTGAGTGAAGCTAATTTCTTTGCAGAATTTGGCTGCCATCACTCATTTCTCTTGGTTTCTTGGGAGGTCAGATAAACAGCTTATTTTCTGTTTGGTGACAGAACTTTAGCATGAATGACTTCATTTTGATTTTTATTCTGATTTATATCCTCTACCAGATCCTGGCCCTAAGAAATGACCTCTTATAATTTTTACTTAATTAGCAGTTGTCCTTCTTAGGCCTAGGATTAAGTTTTGGGCTGGGAAGCAGAAAGTTGGTGAATTCTGGTGTTTGTTTTGTTTTGCTGAGACAGAGTCTTGGCTCTGTCACCTGGGCTGGCCTCAAGCTCACTGTGGCCTTCCAGCCTCAACCTCCTGCATGCTGGAACTGCAGAACCTGCTCCACCAAGCCCAGCAGCAGCTGATTCCTGAGCAAGCAGTGCCAGAGTTCACACATGTAACACAAAACAGACTGTGCAATCCAGTAACAGTTTCATACAGACTTACAAAGTAAAGCACAAGAAAGACAAAAACACAGTGAAAATAACTCTTACATCCCTAAAAAACAGATAGATGTACCCTGTAATGATCAATTCTGTACTTTTCTTCCTGAGAGAGTTCTGAAAAGGTATTTACAACTCCAAGGGTCAAATGGCCCTTGACTTTGTATCATAAAATCCAATGATGTGGCTTCTCACTGTGCCTGTTCTCTCTCCAAGGAGACACACTGAGGAAGGGAGGTGATGTGGCATCTGCTTCCCTCTTCAAAGAAACCCTCAGCTGTCTCATGGTGGGTCAAAAGACTGGGTCCTGACAATTGGTGGTCTAGAGATGTTTTCATATAAAGATGTTTTCATATTTCACGAGCCAAGGCCACAAAATGTTTTCTAAGATTGGTATAGTTATGAGTCAAGACGACCCCAATGCTCCTATAAATATGTAACTTTCCAATTGCCTCCCTCCTGCCCTGTTCTGCGAAGCAGAAGTAACCAATCCTGTAAAGCCAAATATGTTCTGTGTTGCTGCCTGTTATCCTTTGCTATAGAAAAGTGTGTGAGGCCCTCAATCAGGGCTCAGGTTCTTTGGAGGTTACTGTGCCTGAGTCTTAGCTGGATAAGAAAGCTGTTTTCTTGTGTCGTCAGTGGTCTCATCTTCCCAGTTCTTTGACCAATCCTGCAGCAGCCTCACCTCACACAACATACAAATGGAAAGGAGCAATAGCATGTTCAGCACATGGGACCAGAATTCTGGAGATGAAATTGGCAATCATTCATACTTGATGCTATTCCAATGTGGGGAACAGTGCAACAGAATTTCTTCCTTGAGATTCTTCCATGATGCTTCCCCATGTTCAAGTTTGCAAGATTATCATGATTGACCTCTCAGTTTTTTTAAATATGAAAAATATTTCCTTGTCATTTTATTTTGGAATTTTCATTCTCTTATGGAAGAGGTAAGGAGAAGACTTCTTTTGCTCTCTCCTTGAGTGAACTGTAGACATTCATTTAGTCCTTCTGGCCCTCGAAGAAAGGAAATGGATTTCCCCATGAAAGAGTTGGGCTCTTCTTGAGGGCTCTTACAAAAGAAAAGAAATAAAGGGATGCTTTCATCCTGAGACAAAAGAGTGGACAACACTCTACAGAATGTGGAGCTGAAGAGAGAGCTAGAAGGGCCTAGACGAAGGTGGGAAGAAAGATCTAGCAAAACATTGAAACAGCCTGTGAAATGTGCTGAGAGAAAGAACATTTCAAAGGCTGTGTTGCTCCTCACAGCTCCACCCATGTCCTGAGTCCCGTCTGCTCTGGAGGACAAACTCTTGCCCTCGTACCTCAGCAGCTAGTCACTGCGGTCAGGAACGAGCCTTCCTGGACAGAGGAGCCATGCCTCCTCAGCCCTCAGAACATGTCGAGGCTCTCTGGAGAACCCAGACCAATGGGAATCCCCAGTTTGAAGGCCTCCCTCAAAGGAGCATGTGTGGCAGGGGTGCAAATAAACTGAAGCAAATCCTTGAGGTTTATAATAGGCTGAATAATGCCCCCCAAAGACATTGTTGGACTCAGAAAATAGCACCCCAAACTATGGCACTTGTCATGCTGAGTTCTTTGAACTAAAGGGAACTGGAAAATTCTTAGAAGCAATAAATACTTTCTGAGCTTTTGTCACCCTCCTTTCTCCCTTCATCTTCTTTCCCCTGAAGCAGACTGCAGAACTAGAATTCCTTTTCCCCAAGCAAGTGATAGGAAACATGACTCTTTCTCTTCAAAATAAGCCATTAACCTACAGAGGTCACTCTGACTTACCACTCCCCTAAAAATAGGCCATAAGACACTCATTCCCTGCAAGGGGGTGCTACACAGAAGGGCCAAGAAGACTCCGAACACATAGACACTGCTAAGATCCCCTAAGTTCATTACTGTTAAATGACACACTTTTTGTCTGATTACATTTCTAATGGCTGTCTTGTCTCCATCCAACCTAAGCATAAAAACAGTTCATCCTGGTTCTTTGGTTTTTCATTTCTAAAAGCTCCTGTGTCATGTAGAACCATTGAATAAATTTGTATGGTTTTCTCTTCTTAGTCTTTTATTGTAGTGTTATCAACAGTGGACTGTGAGATGAATGAAGGAAGAGTACTATACCTTTGCCATCCCATAGTGCCTGTTACTGAGAAGCCAGGTCTCAGCGCAGACAGGAGCTGACCTCTCACTTCAGTCCTCAGGTCTTTGTGCACTTAATGAAAGAATTCGGTCAAGACACATACGCAGTCATGCAGAAGTACAGGTAGAATTTATTGTAAAGCGGATATAGAGTGTACACCTTCAAGAGAGAAGGTGAACAGTGTCACAAAAACATCTCTGCCAAGCATGAGTTTGGGTATCATTTATGTGCACAAAGTTACTCTTGGGGTTCAGGAAAGTATGGAAGTTATGATGCTTATTGACATTTCTCTTAGGGTTTACTTTGGAAGGTTGATAATGCAAAAATGTCTTCCTTGTCCTTTTCAGGTGATCAATGTTCCCCCAGGGGCCTTAATCAAATAACCTAAAACCAAGTCTCAACCCAAGGAGGCAGGGTTTTTAAGGAGTGCTCCCTTTTCTGATACCACTGGTTGTAGGCCATGGCAGGCAAGAATGTCGGGTGCCTTATTTTGGAAGTAGTCATGTAGCCAGATATTGAAAGGAATGTGCACAGTGTATAACCTTAAAATGTCATTGTGCTCTATGAGATTTCTTTCAGTCTGAAACCTAACATTGACATCTTCTTTCTTAAGTGGCAATGCATGCTATTTTTTTGTTTTGTTTTGTTTTGTTTTTTGACAGGGGTATGGGTACTTGGGATCAACCTCAGGGACTTGCACTTGCTAGGCAACCACTGAGCTAAATCCCCAACCCCTATTCTTGCTATTTTAGCCCCCTCCCCCATTTATCCTTCAGGCTCACTAATGTCCAACTACTTGCCTAACTTGCCCACATACAAATCCCCAGAACCTGTGGGTGTCACCTTGTATCACAAAAGGGACTTTGCAGATGTGATTGGATTAAGGGTCTTGAGTCAGGGAGATTGTACTGTGGGCCCCAAAATTATAACTATCTTTATAGAAGGGAAACAACTTGTATGCAAGTAGGAAAAAAATATGCTTTACCTTACCCATTTTCTGTACGTTAACTTGTAACTTGACAGAATGCTAGAACTGACTCTAATTTGATCTGAATCATAATCTCAGAGTCTGAGGAAATTTAACTAGGCTTTTAAGATATTAAATGGTCATATAAGCACCTCTCTGCCTGATTTCTAAATTTTCCATAGTTTTCACAATGCCATAAGCTACATGTTCTCACACACTTGCTGGAAGATTTCAGTGGAGTAGTTGGTAAGAAAAGGTTTTGTTTTTTCCAACTGAAGAATGGTGATGTTTAGGTTTTACTGAATGGAAAGGAAATCCATTAGAGGGTTTTAAGCAGGGAGGTACCATTATCTAGGGCCCCTGGGTTAGTCAGCTTTCAGTCACTGATATCAAACATCTGAGAGAAAACAATTTAAAGTTGGAAAATTTTAGTTTGATTCATGGCTTCAGAGATTTCAGTTCATGACTGGCTGGCTCTGCAGCTTTTAGGCCTGTGGTGAGGCAGAAACATCACGGCAGAAGGGTATGGTGGAGGAAACCTACTCACAATTTAGCATCCAGAAAGCAGAGAGACAGGAAAAGAATCAGGAAGAATGGGGCTCAGGACCAGATATAGTCCCCAAAGTCAAGTCTCTGTTACCCACTCTGTTCAACTAGACCCTCCATCCATTCCCATCACTTCCTAATATGCCATCAAATTATGATCTCATCAACAGCCGGGAGCAATGCTACATGCTGATAATCTCAGCTGTTTCAGAGACTGAGCAGGAGAATTGTAAGTTTGAAGTCATCTGGACATCTTAGCAAGACCTTCTCAAAAACAGGGGAGGCTGGGGATTAACTCAGTGGTAGAATGCTTGCCTAGTGTGAAGAAGGCCCTGGGTTCAATCCTTAGTACGGCAAGGCAAAAAAAAATATCAGCAGACTCAGCCACTTGATGAAGCTAGAGCCCTCGTGATCCAGTCTCCTCCAAGCCTACCAGCAACTTAAACAAGATGAGGTTTTGGGGGACAAATCACATACAAACCATAACAACTCCTCTCAATTTCTGCCAGATTTGTCCAAGTAGGAAGGTGGTAGATCATCCGGAAGCAGTAAATTCTTTCTGGCCTGTTGCCACCCTCTTGGAATTGGAAAGAGAGAGATAAAAAGCTATTGGATTCTAATCTACTTCTGAGATGGAGAGAAATAGATTTGCTCATGTATTTCCTGGAGTTATACAACTATCCTTTATTGTGTTCTTTGGTTGAAGCTGTTGAATGTTTAATAATTCAAAAGTCTGCTTCCTTGGAGTATGTAGGCCTCTCCAGCATGGAGTGGGGGAAGGGCCAAGGAAGCAATGGCAATAGCCAGAAGGCCTAGCACAAGCTGGAGGCTAAGGAGTCAGTTGACTTCTTAACTTCCTACTTTGCTGCTAACTCTTGGTTTCTGGACTTTTTTTCTTTTCTAATTAAGTGGTTCCCAGTTCTCACTAGATCTTCTTTACCTGTCCATACTGCTGACCTAGGAAATAATCACATGCCAGAATTTTTTTTTTTTTCTTTGTGCTGGGGATCAAACTCAGGGCCTTGCATTTGCTTACTAGACAAGCCCTCTACCACTGAGCTAAATCCCCAGCCTCACATATTTTTTTTATTCACACCCTTGTGCAATTCTCTCCCACACAAAGTATAGCTAACTTATATAAGGATATTGCTTTTATAAGAAGCAGTGTACATAAACTTGTATGGGTAATGATGGAAGGTAACTTTTATGGTTAGAGAATAAAAGATTTGGATTCCGGCTTGCTTTCCCTTGGAGCATGTGCTCTGGGGATACCAGCAGACACGTCTGTAATGTATTTCAGCAGCATTATGAAGAGATCCCTGTGGTGAGGTATTTACAAACAATTATAATGTATATTATCATTTAAGTATTAATGTTGAAGTAGGATAGATTAAATAAAGCCGGGTAGAAAGACAAGGAAATGGAAATTTTAAAAATTATACTTTAAAGAAAACGGCTGGTTCAGAACACAGGTCCTGTTTATTTACAATTTTTCCTTCTTCCAAAACAGCAAACCCAGGCAACTCCCTTTCAGCTGCAAACAGGTCTGCCCATTCCCTTTTACTTACAAACAGACCTCTTTAATGCCTGAAAGGACCACCCTTTGGAGATCTCCTTATAGGAACAGACCATCATTTCACTAGGGATGGGTCATCTTCTCCCATCCACTAAGACTGAGACTATAGATTACTGAATTCTACAGATTTTACCTCCCAAAACACAAAAGATCCTCAGTTCCCAACTGTATCGTGCCTCATTTCTCTGAGCACCTGCACTCTGCTCTTGAGTGCATCCTATATCTACCTCTAATAAATCCTTCTCATGCCTATTTTACTGATGTGTCCTGAAAATTCTTTTTCCCTGACAGGTGTCAGTGAACTTGCACATTGTTTTGAGTTTTGGGGGGTTTTTTGGTTTTTTGAGACAGGGTCTCACTGTGTAGTTCAGGCTGACCTTGAGCTCACTGTGTACCCCAGGCTGGCCTTGAACTTATGGTGATCCTCCTGCCTCAGCTTCCCAAGTGTTGGGATTACAGGCATGTGCCACCATGCCTGGCCTGCATACTTATTTTAAAGAGATGGATTAAATTCCTTTTATTTCAACCTTGGGGACCCTCAGACCCAGCCCGGTGACAATGTTGATATTATATATTAATTATGTAATTTATATAATTATGTATAAATAATTAAAATTATACATTATTTTATAATTCAATACATCTGTCATGTATATTGCTGCCGAAGCGAGCACAGTTCAGTACATCTGTCATGTGATGCAACAGATGTATTAAATATGTCCATCTGTCTGACAGTCTTTTTAAGTTTTTTGAGACTTGGTTTCCCTTTATAGTTCAGGCTGGTCTTGAACTCACTATGTATTCTAGGCTGGCTTTGAACTCACAGCAATCAATCCTCCTGCCTCAACCTCCTGAGTGCTGGGATTATAGGCATCTGCTGATGTTACAGATGAGTGGACCAAAATGGTCCAGGTTCTTGTGCGTGACAAGGAAAGAATTGCCACGCAGGCATACACCTTGTAGTATGTATTTACATTTATTGAAGATTAGGGGGAGCAACAGGAACAGACAGAAGGGCAAAGTGGGCAGAAAAGGGCCTCTGTAACTCAGGCTGCCAGTATTCACAGAATCAGAGATCCCCTGGTCCTCAGTTCCTCCCACTGTCTCTCTTTACTGACGTCAGCAATCTGTGCGACCGCCTAAGCTTAAACCTGAATATCATTAGGGTGATCATGTATTGACGGTTGAAGGGAGAGAAGGGAGTGGGTCATGCAACTTCCTGTTTTAGGATTGTGGAAGCGTGGATAACCATTAGGCTGGTGTGGTGTTTACATTTGAAGGGGAGAAGGGAGTGACTCAGCTCCTTTGTTTCTACCTGTACCACCATGACCCCTGGCAGTGGCTGAGGGTCTTAACTGGGCTTTATTTTAGGGGTTGGGCTTATCTTATGATCATCCTGCAAAATCATGAGAGGGCTTATTTTCTAGTTAGGTTTTATTTTTCAGGGAAATAAGGTATTCAAGACTAGTACCCATTTGGGGAAAGGATTAATTGCTAAGACTTAGCTACAGAACAACTACAGAATAAGTAAGTACACTTTAGGATTTCTCAAGTCACTCTACCATGCTAACTGGGTGGAGACAGCCGTAGGAGACAGTTGCAGAGAGAATGTGAGCTAACCATAGACTGCCTGAGAAGTTTAAGCTCAGGCTGGGAAGACTATAGGGGTCCTACCCTCTGTGGTGAAAATCTAAGCAAGTTCTTTGTGGTTTGGGACAGTGGGGCCCTGGGGGGAGCACCTCACAAACCCATAAGCCATAGAGCCTGGCAGGGAAAGCAACAATTTGGCTAGTATGGAAGGATACAGAAACTGGGAGTGGCTGGAGTGAACACAGGGATAGTGTCTTAATAATGCTTACAATGGTATCTGCAAGGAGAGAGACAACAAAATGCTATTATTGTGAAGTACTGTCACAATGTATACAGAATTTTTATACAGTTATAGTATTGGTTAAATTTTAAGCTCTAATTTCTTTTCATCAAACCTATTTCAAAAACGTTTTCCATGTACTTCACAACAATTACATTTACATTAATGTAATATACTAGACTCCGACATTTTGATAGTTTATCACAAACATATCTCTATTCCCTAAAATTTTAGAACAATTATAATTTTAATGTTATTTCAGTTCCAATTACACTGTTATAAACATTTTTGTACATATAACTCTTTTTTCATATTTTGAATTATTTGTAGAGGAGTGAAGGACACTGTTGAAGTTATTTGTTGTTCCATGAAGACATCTGTGCTGGCCACATGTTTTGTGTTCTGTGGTACATTCAGCAAGGAAAACGGCCAAGAACAGAAAGTAACACCACGTTCCAGAGGGCAAGGCTGTGTTTGGGGACAGGTTGGCCTTCGAGTGTGATTGGAAGCATCAGGCACTGCACTGAGGGCCAAGCTCTTTCAGGGGAGGACATGAACTGAGGAGACGTAAGGACAATCTCTTCTTGGCAAGGACTCTACAGAACATGATAGGTTGCCCTGTGCAGCTAGAGTGAGGTGACAGAGGGGATAGAAATAAGAATGAGGGTTGGAGATATAACCAAGAACCAGACCACACAGTGCCCCTAGTAAATTATCAAAAACTGCAAGCGAGGAAATGATTAGAGCTGAAGTTCACCCAGGATCACAATGGCTAAAGCCAAAGGTCTCGGGGAGAGTTCTGAAGATGAAATTGGAAAATAAAAGAGTTCTAAATTACATGGGACCACATTGTGTGGAGAAGTTTCACCATTATGGGAATTGTGGGATTTGACTCAATGGTTGAGAACATTATTTGATGTTGAGGTAAGCTAGGAGCAAGAGAAGAAGCAAGGATAACATTGATGAGGCAAGGAATGACATGGCTTAGACTAGACCCATGGCAGTAGTTTGTAAAAAGGAATTAGAGTCTAGATATATCATGAAGGAAAATTAAGCAGGATTTATTAGTTGGTTAGATACGAAGTTTGAGAGAAAGTGAGGAGACAAGAGTAACTCATGATTTTGGCTTGAACACAATAATGTTGGAAATGGAAAAGATGAACACTGAAGTGGAGCAGGGTTGGGGTTTTTGTTTATTTTGTTCTGTATTTTGAGAGAGATCAGTGGTTGGCTTTTGGGCAAAGCGAGTTGAGATGTCCTCTTGAGAGCCAGGTAAAATATCAAATAGCTGAACATACAAATCTTGGGGTTTGAAATAGAAATAGACCATAATTTAAAATCTGGCAATTAGCCTACTGATGATATTTAAACCTATCAGAGTCAATAATCTCACCAAGGAAGTTACTAGAGAATATAAATTACAGAAAATAAAAGAGAAGCAAAGACTTATCCCTGAGAAGTTAGTATCTCCTATTCGCTACCCCTCTGCCCCATCTGTACTCAGAACAGTGAATCCCTGGCAGCCATTTTGTTCAATGTGATCATAATCCCCCCCACCCTGTCTACTCTCTCTGTCGATTAGACCAGCAGGAGGTATCCAGTCCAAGTTCCCTGTAATAGAAAACCGCAAATGAGACTTAGAAAGAAATCCTTTGTCCTCAGATGGCAGGGCATTTAAGTTTGAGGTTTGTAAAGTATGTCTTTTATACATTCCCTGTACATTAAGAAAGAAAAATAAGGGAAATATATAGAGAAGTGACAGAATAAAAAAAAAAATCAAATGTCCTCTCTCTACCTTGTATTTTATTTCCCTTTTTCCAGCTGTCCTGAGATTCTCAACTCAGCTGTACTCTAATCATCTCTAGTACTCGCTGAGGTGACCCTAAATCCTAGGTCGGTGATGGCAAACCTTTTTGAGACTGAGTGCTCAAACTGCAGCCTAAAACCTGCTTATCACAAAGCACCAACACTGCAATTAAACCTGAATAATGAGGTTTTAGTTTAGAAATAGCAACTCATACATTAAAAGAAAAGCTTGGTGTCGGAGCTTTCAGTGACACAAGCAGCCCGCGCAGCACATGCGCCGTAAGTCCACCACTGTCCTCGGTCACGTCTCATCTGACAGAGCTACTGAGCACGTGCCTGTCTAATAGGGGATCTGACTCACCTCACACTTCTAAAAGTGGAAGTTTCTAAAAGTCTTGGGCAGTCAGAATCATTTCAATCTATAGTTAAATGATTGTCCACATGCCTCTGCAAGAGTGTTTTTTACGTTATCAGTGTTTCCAGAATTACCACATTGACTGGTGAAAGCTGGTTCACCACCAATTACAGATCTGGCACGTGGGTCCCACACACTGGGCTCTTTGCTGAGTGGGCATTCTCATGCTGCAAAAAATGAAAAAGAGAATCTAACAATGGCCCATTCATGTTTCATTCACCACCTTGCACACCTACTGCCTAGTATATAGGAGGTGCTCCAAAGATACGTGTTCAATGAGCAAACCAAGAGAGATTAAAGGGAGATAAGTAAATAGCTGGAGAGTGATCACTAGAAAGGCAGCTATGCTCACCACTATACCACCAACACACATTGGAGAGTGATCACTAGGGAGGAGGTTCTAAGTCTGTTATTACCTGATCCATAATATTTATGTAAATTCCGCAGCTACCTCTCTGTCCTTGACATTAAATTCATATTATGTGCTTCTAGCTTCTATTCTAACTAATCTTCCCTGGTGTCTTGTTTTGGCCCTGACACCTTAATTTCTAGCCTGGTGCCTCAACTCTGTACCTACTTTCTGAACTCTCCTACAGGTGCCTCTCAGTCTTGTCACATGGGCCTGCTTCTGCTCGCCCTGTTGATTTGTCACCAGCTCTTCCATCACCTATGATGCCTTCTTCCCCACTTAATCTTAGTTAACCTGTGATGATTCTTTTACTCCAACAATCTCCTATAGGAATCCTCTCCTGTAGGAATCTGTTCCTGCCAGCTTGACCCATCAGGTGGCTGGTACTGCTGGTGGTACAAACAGATATAATCACTTTTATCAGTCTAATAAAATTATCAGTCTTTTCTCAGTCTAATAAAATTAATAAAAATTCTATAAATAGACTGATTCTAGTTTGTTGCTTAAATTTAAATCATTACTGCCCAAATGTAAAAATTAATACTGTTCATATTTATCAATTTGAGTAATTATTACAATAATAAACAAGTCATTAAATTAAAATGAAATTTATTTATATTTGTGAACTTCTTTAAAATATTTCATACATAAAAGCAGCTGATTTGTGCAGAAGACAGAAAACATCACAATGCATTTGACTTGTTTCAGGCCAGAGCGGCATGTCTTAGTTACTTCTCTCTTGTTGCTGAGGCAAAATACCCAACACCCAAAATTAAGGGAAGAAAGGTTTATTTAGCTCACAGTTTGTAGAGGTTTCAGTCCACAGTCAGCTGGGTCCAAGGCAGGGTGGCCTGGGCAACAGGCAGAAAGCAGCAAGGTAAGCAAAGGGCCTAAGCAGCTTCTTCCCGTGCCTTGTATCTTTTTTTTTTTTTTTAAACCAAGAACATGTATTGGTACATTTTACATATAATGATCACATTTATCACATTTATTTTGTACCTGTACATGATGCATCTTTGTTCTCCCCCCTCTTCCCCACCCCTCCCCTCTGTTCCCTCCCTCCCTATTTACAGCAGGTTTATTCATAATTTTCCATATTTTCCCTTTCCCTTTTCTTTCCTTTGTTGCCTTTCTGCTTTTCCCCTTCTTTCTTTCTAGTACTCCTCTCCTTTGTATACTATCTTCCTTTTATATAATATCTATTACACCTCTTTGTCCTTATTTACAGTTATCGTTTCTCATATCAGAAACAATTCGATGTGTACTCATGAGTGTCTGATTTATTTCACTTAGAAGTATGTTCTCGAGGAACATCCATTTACATACAAATCACTCCAGTTTATCCATTTTTATGGCTGTGTAGTACTCCATTGTGTAGAAAACCCACATTTTCTTTAGCCATTCATTGGTTGTTGGGCATTTAGGTTGTTTCCAAGACTTAGCTATTACAAATTGTGTTGCTGTGAACATGGTGGTGCATACATTCTTGTGGAATGACGATTTTAATTCTTCTGGGAAGATCCCCAGTAGGGGAATAGCTGGGTCAAATGGAACCTCTAGTTGTAGTTTTTTGAGGAATCTCCATATTGATTTCCACAGTGGCTGGACCAGTCTACATTCCCACCAACAGTGGAGGAGGGTTCCTTTTTCCCCATAGCCCCTTCAGCATTTATTATTGCTTGATTTTTCCATATATGCAGTTCTTTCTGGAGTGAGGTGAAATCTTAACGTTGTTTTGATTTGCATCTCTCGAATGACTAGTGATGTTGAACATTTTTTTATATATTTATTTGCCATTTTTATTTCTTTGAGAAATGTTTATTCATTTCAGTTGCCCATTTTTGGATTGGGTCTTTAAATTTGAGAGGTTTAATTTTTTTGAGTTCTTTGTGTATTCTAGATGTTAGACCTTTGTCCGATGGATAGCTAGCAAAAATATTTTCCCAATCTGTGGGTTTTCACCCTGCTCTATTGGTGATTTCTTTTGCTGTGCAAAAGTTTTTTAATAGCATGTGGTCCCAAGCACTGATTCTTTGTATTGTTTCCCATGCAGTCTGGGTTCTGTTCATAAATTTTTTCCCTACCCCTCTGTCTTTGAGGGTTCTTCCTATTCTATTCTCCAGTAAATTTAGTGTTTCTGTTTTAATGTTTAGATCTTTGATCCACTTTGATTTGAGTTTAGTACATGGTGAGAGACATGTATCTAGTTTTAGTTTTTGACATGTGTTTAGCCAATTTTTCCAGCACCATTTCTTAAATAGGCTATTCTTCTTCCAGTGAGGGTGTTCGGCTCCTTTGTCAAAGATGAGGTATTTGAGTGTGTCTGGGGTTGTTTCGGTATCCTCCAATCTATTCCATTGATCCTCAGGTCTGTCTTTTTGCCAGTACCATGCTATTTTTAATACTGTAGCTTTACA
>PVJO010032633.1:0-12970 GCA_004026905.1 Hystrix cristata | reverse complement strand
TACCAGCTGGTTCCTTTACATCCCCAGATTTCAGCTTATGTCATTATTTTCCTGGATGGCTCTTCCATGCCCAAAGCCACCAGTCAGTCACTCGGCATTTCGCCCTTTCTTAATGCTCTACTCATCTGTAGTGGCTACTTTGTCTTGTTGGTAATTCTTCACTGGGTTGTTTTCTGTCTCTTCTCCTAGAATACAGATTCTCAGGCTCTTGGTTCTTCTCTGTCCTGTGGTTGGGGTAGGGCCCCCCACCCCTGCAGTCTGTCCACTGACCAAGTTTTTCAGTAGGAGCTCTGTAGATTGTGGTGAATGGATAGCTGCATGGACAAATTTTGGGGTGAATGAGGGAGAAATAACAGGGGTTGGAAGGGAAGGAAACATGGTTGTTGGATCCAGGTGGTGGGATAGACTGGGTTTGGATTGGGTACCAGGGATGAATGTTACAGTCCCCTGTTTGGAGATGGTCTCAAAGGGGTTATCCTATTACAGTTTGAGGGACTGGAAGAGACATAGTTTCAGTGAGAGGCGAGCCACAGACCCCAGGAGGAAGAGCTTGTGGCCCGGAGACTGATCGCATGTCTGGGCAGGACGCCGCTCCTGGTCAGAGATGTTCTGTGCAAGCCTGGGCTTCCTGCTCGACGGCTGATACGCTTCTGCGCGTGATGTGACATGTGCTCACCCACAGGGTGGACGCTTTCCAAGAGCTCTTCTTTTCAGGGAATAAATAACAGGCTCAGTCTGTCCCCCAACAAAAACACTTTGATATTGGTAGTATTTTCATTTTATAACCAAATAAACAGCAACCTTTAATAATATTGCTCTGTGTCAACACACACTCTTTTTCAACATTCTCTTTTCAATTGTCTGTTTGCTATTTGCTTTGTTTTGTTTTTCTTGTCATTTTCTTTGACAAGAATCTGTGCGGGGGAGAGGAAGTGACTAACCCATCGCTCCCGAGAAAACATAAAAGTAACTCAGATTCCAACACTCTCCAGTGTTCGGCTGCTCAACTCTTAAAGGATCTTTGGCAGTTAAACTTTCTGCAAAGACTGCTGGGTAAGTAGAGGAGATTACAATAGGCTTATTATTATACAAGCTTTTAAAAACAGAAATGTACTGACTGACAGGCCTGCTGAAATCCTTCTTGGAAAATAAAAGGGCAAGTAAGTTACTCTCCTAAAATCTTTTGGTAAGACTTGACAATCGTTAGCATGAGAGAGTAACATAAATTAGAATTCCCTGGTTGGGGCTCTGTTGTTAGGTATATTTAAAGTACTAATTCTCACAGGAGAATTACTCTGAGTTTGGCCATCTCTTACAAAACAGTATTTTACGCAACTCTATCATTTTGTGTGTGTTGCAACCTCCTACCCACCAGGCAAGCAGTCAACCAGTGAGCTGTACCTTCAGCCTTAAAATAGTATTTCATGAATATTGACATGAATAAAATGTATCCCAAAAGGCACTGGGCGCTCTTTTGTTGTTATTGTTGTTGTTTGCAGAGGTCTCATGAGCTGGCTGTAGCACTTCCGTGTGGACACTGCCTGGAGATGCCGAGCAGAGAGCCAGCTGCCCTGCACCTGGAAGGTCTGATTCCTTTGACCTCAGCTGGGGTCACCACTCCAGCTCTATACTCCGAGGTGTATTTTTATTCCTTTTCAAAGAAAACAATGAGGTGCATGCTAATTTGGAAAATATGGAAATTTGAGAACACCCAGTTTAAATACACATTTGTATAACTAGAAGGTGCATTCTGTACATCAGTCTGGACAAGAAGGGCGAAGCCATTGTGGTTGGGGCAGAGGGCACCCGGTGCTAACTCCTGGGGTCCTCTGCTCCGTGAACAACCGGTTTCCCTGTGCCGCAGAGGTCGTGGGTTGGACACGCTCAGAGACAGAACCCACACGCAGGTCCCTGAGTGGGAGGCTTTACCCAGGTCCGTGTGCTCATGGTGACACTTCTAATACTTTCCTTTAAATCCTTCCGGAGTAGCCTCAGCCAATCAGGGCCCTGCAAGTGTCTTTCCTGACACAGACAGGGCCTGTCAAATACGGCCACATGCTTACAACCTCCGTCGTGTGCTGGATGAACAGCAAAGCAACAGACAAAATCAGATGCAGTCAGACAGCCTTCGCCCAGAGTTGGGGCACCCGGACCCCAGGGCACAGCGGGTAGAAATTACTCCACGGAAAACCCCTTAAGCGTGCTACTCCCACAGGCAAAGATGGGGAATGGTGTGTGTTTAGGCGGAATGCTGAGTAACCCCAGCTGGGAAGATGAAAAGGGAAGTGTTGAACAGATGGAATGGATGGATTTTAAAAAATGACATTTGAAGAAGAAAGAGGCAGTAAAGTTAGAGTAAATGTTTTCCATGTATGAAGACTCTGCGTTGCTGGGGTTGCACAGATTTCCATAGAGATCTCTAAATATCTTGGGGTGGTGTCTTTGCCCTTCAGTCAGGAATCCTGACCTTTACGTGGAGAAAATTTGGTGAACGGGTGATGATGGAGTGTCAGGAACGAGAGGTGCAAAGACTCTGACCTTGAAGGATGAAGCCGGGGAAGTGGTACCCCACTTCAGGGGATCTGCTGTACTCTCTCTCTCTGTTTCTCACTTGCCTTTGGTCTCTCTCCTCCTCCTCTGCACCCACCCTGCTGACCAACACCAAAGGCGTGTGGCGGTGTCCCTCCAGGAGGTAGGACAGGGTGGCTGGATTGAGGGTCGAAGGGAATTGTTAGGAGAAGTGGAGGATTCCCAACCCAGACAACTTCTGGTGATAGCCCTAGTCCTCCGTTTTGCCATGAATCCAGGGAGAAGAGTCTGTTACCAAGATACATATTACTATTAAACAAATCGAATTGTGCTTTATCACAGGAAAAGAGAAGAATGGGTATTAGAAAATCAGCTAGCAGTTTCTGCTCCATCATGATTTCATTGAAAAGGCTATTGAATGAATAGAAGACAGAAACAGAAATAAATATGGTTAGAAAACTTCAGTCCCATTTCACCCAAGGTACTAAGAATTAATGGAATAAAGACGTTCAGAAAAGAAATTGGACAGTTAATCTGCAAGTTATAATTCAATAAATCGAAAGAGCATATTTTCAACTTTGTCAGGAATCTAGGCTTAAATAAAGTGTGAATGAAGAGAATTAGCATTTCTATGAAAATAGAGCATCAATAGATTAGGGAAATAACTATCCATACATCAAAACTCAATGGAAATCTGTCAATAGCACAAGCACCATTTTGTTTTAGACTGAGCGGTTGAATGTGCACTCGCCAAATTGAATTTATCTTGCATGTATCAGTAGGGAGGGATCAGTGGAAAGACTATGGTGGTGAAGCTCTGTGAAGATGTGTAGCCTCAGGGTTTCCACTGGGTCACAAGGAAATGAGGCAGGAGGCCAGACTAGCACAAGGGAAGGCCCAGCTCAGGGTCTCTGCTTGGTGAAGCAGCCCACTGGGCAACCACAACGTGGCTGGGGACACAGAGGGAGGTGACCTGGCCAGCCTCCTTCTGAGCACTACTTATGTTTGACACTCAGCCCTGAGTAGCCAGCTCCCCGGGGCTTCTAGCTGGCCTCAACTGGACACTTGGCAGCCATCTGGGAAGCTAGATGGAGGCCGCCCTCTGGAGGCCAGCACCTGTCTGCTCTCTGTCTGCAATACAGGAGGAGCCTTTCAGACAGGAATACTCAGGAACATCTGGGAAGGTAAACCGAATTTGTCTGACCGATCAAAGTTGAGCACTAAATAACTCTACCAACAGTTCCACATTTTGAACAATCCAGATTGTTAAAGTCTAAAGTTGGATTTGATTTTGTGAACAGTCGTTATGTTGTTCTTTTTTCTTTGTAATATTTTTTGTCCTATAAATTGTTGAGAAGTACACACAAAAGACATGATAGGAAGAGGAAACACATTTGTCTCGGAGCTGGGCGTGATGTCGCATCTCTGTAATCCCAGCACTCTGGGAGGCTGAGGCAGGAGGATCACAAGTTTGAGCCTACCCTAAGCAAGTTAGTAAGACCTTGTGTCAAAATTTTAAAGAAAGGGCTAAGGATGTAGCTCAGTGTGAAGGACCCGGTTCAATCCCCAGTACCAGAAAAAGTCTTAGAAAATAACAGCTCAGGAAACTTCTATTGTGCAAACTTCTGAATTTGAAAAATCATAACTTTTATTCAAAATTATTTTCACAAGGTTGCCCAGGTAGATTTAACTACACCCCTTACTGGCCAATTCACATTCTGTCTTTTGTGCTGTTTATTCAGTAATTATTGAAAATCAGAGCTACATGTACAAATTCCAGGTCAATTTCTCCTGTGGCCTCCATTGTGGCTGTGGTTTGTGTAGCTTTTTCTCACTAGGGATGCCACTGGAAACTAAGAATACCTATTTTACAAGGTCTTCTTCCAAGAGAGGCATAGTCTGAGATAAAATAAAATTTTATTTAAAAATTTACTAAATTACAAATAACTCCGATCCCTGAGACTGGTGTAACATAACAAGCTGGAAGACAGTGTTTATGTGGCTGCTGCTTTGTGGATCAATTCTTCGGAAATCCTAAGCTCAGCCCAGCAACAATGTCATCTCTCTCCCATCCACCTGAAGGAATAATGATACTGCAGGAAACTAGGTAAAATGAAGGATTTTTTTAAGGCTTTGTTGTGGAAAAAAATGGGTTCTTACAGTCTGGATGACCTTGGCGCAGGGCGCTTTCTGGGACTGATGACCACTGTGAACGATCGACTCCCCCAAGTGGTCATTGACGCCGGGCAATGCCCCGTCTGCATCGCTCTTGCTTAATTCAGTTATTTGTGGTTGTGGGCTTTCCTCTGTGAATATTTCATTGTGCAGTCGGGCTCCCTGGCTCCCCTCTGGTGAGTCACAGTCCGCTTCTCTAATGTACTCCAGCTCAGGTTTACATTCGCCTCACACTCTGAGTGCAGGATCTAATTCAGGGAGAGAAAAATCCTCGTGCGTTCTTGGATGCAGATATAGTTATGCGGACACCTTACAGGGAAATATTTTTAAGCAAATTCAAATAGCCACAACTATTAATGTCCTTCCCTACCAGTTTCATAAATCACTGTCTACCTTTTTGTTAGTGTGTTTTTATATCCAAATGAGGATTAGACAAGTGACTGTTTGGCTAAAGACAGACTTTGAAAAATCTCAGTTGAGATAAAGTTGGAAGTTACTACTTGAATCGACGTTCATAGTTTCTCAAAGTAAGGCTGGAATGTAAACATCAGAAGCAGAAAACAAAACAATGAGAAGTGTGAATGGCCCTCTATATTAGTGGGGCTCTCTAGAGAGACAGAATCAATAGAAAATACATGTATAATTATGCGAGGGGATTTTTTTTAGGTAGGCTCACAGCATCAGAGGTGGCAGAGTCTACCATGGCCATCTGCACTGGCAAAACAAAGGATCCAGAAGTTGCTCAGCCCAAGAAGATGGAAGCCACAGAACAGGGATCGAGGGAACAGGACTACTCCAAGGTGGAAGGCCGAAAGTACCCTAGAGAGTCTCCATGTGAGTCCCACGTCCTTCTTCTTTCACTTTGTACTCCATCCAGGCTACAAGCCCATTGGCTGGAGCCACCGCATCAGGGCAGGTCTTACCCCTGTTTGCTGGCTTAGATGTCTGTTATCCACAGACACAACCAGAACTGTGCTCCACTAATCTCCTAGGTGGCCCTCACTCCATCCAAGTTGACACACCATGACTGATGGTCACGGCATTGGTGTGAGTGTGTGTGGGTGTGTGTGTGTCTGTGTGCCTCTGTATGGGCCCAGATGTGTGGGCCGGTACCCCTCTGGACGTGGTTAGGGACCACATTCCCTTCCTTCAGCTTGCATGAAGATGAGCACACTACTTAACATCCATTTGTGTGGTCGAAGAGGCCAGATTCCAGTTGGAGCTCCATGGGAGCTGGCACGCTTTGAGTAAATCGGCCATGGCCCTGCAAGATCACGGGGTACTGTTTCATTCACGTGTACTGGGAGGGCTGAACATGAAGCTGCCACGTGACGTTCTCATCCCTAGACATGTTACGTGGGACACGGATGTGCGTGCCCATGTACACAGGTTAATTCTGACCGCATCACTCCACTTTTATGAGTGTTTCTCTTCAAGAAATTGTTCTACCAATCCAAAAAGTTTATTGACTCATAAATCTCTAGCCTCAATAAAATAATCCAAAATATTTTATAATAAACTAAGTATATGTTTAAATGAGACATTCTGAGATTTATCAATTTTGATATATTTTGTAATCATTGTCTATCATTTATTTCATTTAAATTTCATGTAAACACATTTTTATAAGCACGGCCTTATTTACAACACTGGGAAGCTTCAGCCTCTCAGTAAGCACGTAAATAGTGGAGGAATGACTAAGTTTTCCTGAACCAATTGTCTGTGTCACTACAATGTCAAAACCACATTTTAAGATTTCTTTTTGTTTCTGTGATAGTTTCTTTACTTAATGATGTCCGTACATGAGCATGAATTCCAAAGCAATTGGTCTACCATGGGAAGCAGCCCATTTCTTGCTGTAAACACACAGCCAGCGGCTCTTGTGTGACTAGTGGCCTGAGAAAGAGCCTCTCTCTCCTGCTCTGGGCCTCACCCTTTTCCTTCACATCCACATCTAGAGGGAGATGTGGGGCCTCTTTCCTCCTCAGGAAGGAGATGTATATCTCCTTGATGTGCATCCAGCAGACACAAAAACAAGCACAAGTCCCCTTGGTACTAAATGCAGTGAACTGTTTCCCATTGAAGCTTAATGTGTAGGTATTTTGTGTGGTGCATGTTGCCGGGGACATGCACTTACATCTTTTGGTAAATATGTGAAGTGAAACACGATGGAAGCCATCATCTTTTGGAGACATAAATTAGAGGACATCAATTTAACAAGTTAATCCAGGCATTGTTTCATTTCAATATGAAGATCTTACTTTCCTCTCATTCGTAAAATATGAGCATCCAAAGAATTTCTGCTCAGGTTCTGGTGGGCTAGAAAACAAAACGTCGCTTCCTTCTTTTTAAAGGATCTTACTTTAAAGTATTAAGATTTTGTCCGTGCTCTGAATTGCTTTTCCAATTTCAAGACGATTTTCCTTTTTCTTTTTTTAAGAATGTATCCTCAAGCTTTTAGGGTCAGGCATTCAGTAAGTATCCCAGCAGATGGAATATTAAATTGTGGAAGGTGACATCTGCTCTTGACACAATTGTTAGATCTGCCATCTTTTTTTTTACTAGCCACGAGAAACCAAACTGAACACAAACTCTAAGGTAGCACTTGCCACCTATGGGACTTGGACTTGACCCTGGAATTCCGGAGAAGCATAGTATCTGCCTGCTCGTTCCTGCACGGCATTCGGATATGCCTGTCTCACTGGACAGATGACATCCGCTAAGCATTTCAGGTGGCTTCTCTCAGCTGCAGCTCACACCACGCCAAGGCAGACAGTACTGTGAGATTCTAGATGAAGATGGGGTGTGATTTGACTTACCCACCTTAGCACAACAGTGTACCATCCAGATAGAACCCAGCACACACAGTGGTATCTTCAGCAAGAGGAGTACAGGCAACATTCTCAGTTTGTCAACTGAGATCACAACTTAGATTGCACAGAATTGAGATTCTGCTGAGTTCTAATGGAGATTTTAGAGAAATCTGGTTTGTATCCCAGTGGGAAGCAAGGCTTACAATATTTAAGAGCAAAACAGATAATGTTCATTACAGCTATCTGAATACAAATGGATAATATTTGGATGAAAATTTTCAGTGGAAGATCACAATGATATGAAGAAATGAAAATTTTTCTGCCTTTTTGGAAGTTTAAATAACAGAACACAGTATTTCAGAAATACTGAAAGTGGTTTTGAATGTATTTGTTTATTGCTTCACACATTGAAATTTCTGAATGTCTAACTTTTCTCTTTTGTGGACAGCAGGAGTATATAAAATATTGTGTCAGGGTTTCCACTATAAATGTTCTTTCTAAGGGATTTATAACTTTTGCCATAAAAATGTGACCGCGGGCACTGACTATCTGTTCTCAGCACTGAGATTGACGTTTTTATGTGTCATTTCTCATACACGAGCTGAGACGAAAAAGCTATTAGTAGAGTTATTTTTAGGCCACATTAATTGCTGAGAACACACACTATTATTGAGTTTAAAATACATAACTGAGTTGCATTCACCGAAAATCAGAAAGATTATGAAAGGGCAGTTAATTAGCTTGTAATCAGGTCTAATGGTACTTTATTTGAAAAACACTCACAGGAGCCATGCGCAGGGCTGAGCGTCGCGGCTGTCTGAGCCTGGTTCCCAGCCCTCCTGTCACACACCACGTAGGTCAGTACACACAAAAGTGCTCTTTACGAGAAAGGAAACTGTAGGCATCTAGTACTTCCTATGAGAAATGAACATTGACTTTCTCTGAAGAAAATATAAATGGATTTACT
Organism: Hystrix cristata; assembly: GCA_004026905.1. Taxonomy (NCBI): domain Eukaryota; kingdom Metazoa; phylum Chordata; class Mammalia; order Rodentia; family Hystricidae; genus Hystrix; species Hystrix cristata. The sequence goes on along the minus strand of PVJO010032633.1, from coordinate 4,486 downwards.
TAATTGAACTTCAGGCATTGGAGCAATTAATAATAGATTGTGTCATGGTGAGGGCTTTGTTTGTATTTAAAGCAATAAATTACAAGTATTAAATGTATATTTATTCCAAGTTAAACTCATTTCTAATTGACATGTTACTTAGCCCAAGGCTTTTAAGATCTTTTAGTATAATTAAATTAATAGAAGGCTATAGATCACAGCATGATAAACAAACAGCCCAGACTTTAATATGACAGATACACACAACAGGCCATGTAAGTAGATCATTATTATCGGTTTAGGTTCAGCAAAAATACCACCAGAATGAAAAGAAGGGAAGGAGGTGAAGCCGTGACTGTGGTGGGTGACCCAGAGGGTTCCTCCCTGGCCCATGTCGGACCAGCCAGCATCGGAAGTCGCAGGCTGGGTAGGAACTTCATTATGAAAATGTCTCGGTTGGATCGATGCCTTATGCCAGAAGCTTTTAAAACCCCACATCGAACATTTAAAGGTTATTGTACTAACTTTGGCCCAGTGGAAGAAGAGAACAATATTTCACAACTATAGTGCAGAATTAGCTCTCTCCAATTCTGACAGCTGCATTTCTGAGTACAGTCCTCAGTGCTAAATGCGTTTTATAAACATCCGCAGCTGAAGAGTCACGGGGTTGTACGCTCGCTTGCCCTGGAAGGATTCTAGGTGCTCCTTGGCAGGCAGCTTGTCCTGCTGGTTTGATGATATGCCGAGGCGATGAATACAGCCCAGTGTGCTATCAGGAAGAGCGAAGAAATCGGCCCCGTCCACACAGGCTGCCTCGCTTTACTCCAAGTGAGGATACTTCACTGCTCCTCACGATGGGACAGTCTGTCCTTGGGGGATCCAGGCCTCCTCGCTCCTTTTCAGTGGAATGCGACCTACAAGGTGTTAAAAACCAACACAATCAGTGAGTTTGAATGCTTAGGAAAAGCTTATATTTTTAAGCTTATTGATATCAACAAACATTTCCATTCCTAAAATGCCATACAGACTTTTTTTTTTTTTTTGCCGTGTAGACACCATGTGTTGTTGCTCCTGATTTTGGCAAGCTGACGATTGCAAGCTAGATCCAGCCCATCTCAGGACCTCAGAGGATTTTGTTTATTTGCTGTCCGGGAGGAGTTCCTGACGAAGCACCCTGCATCTCAGCCGGCCCCATGATGTGCTCCATGCAGGGTTTTCCACACCACTGAGATCTTCTCTGATTTTTATTTTATATAAATTTTAACTTCAGAATAATTTTAGAGTTACAGAATATTTGCAAAAGTAGTGCATTTCCCATTTACTTCTTTCCCACCACTGTTGTTGTTACCCACTTCGGGGCTCTTCTGTCACAGCAGGGACACCAACACTGGTTTGTTCCCCAATGAGCCCCAGGGTTGACTCCAGCATGCTGCTTTTCCCACTGACACTCTCCTGTCGTCCCAGGTCCCGCTGGCATGGCACACTGTATGCAATGACCTGGCCCGAATGTGACCCGGAGGGCCCAAATGTGTGAGCTGCATGAGACTCTTCAGGATGTCAGAGACCAGCATCTTCGATGTCCCCAGGGGTGCCGCATGCCCTGTCTCGCCTCTCGCCCCGGTTACTAGCTAGGGCGATGCCGCGACCCTCCAGGACATCTCAAGGGCTCTCGCTCCAACCGCTGCCCTCCCTTGAGCTTCACAGAGATGCTGTGGGAGTCAGACCAGAGAGGAGGCCCCACAGAGTCAGCCCCTCTTGCTTTGGCTGCGCAGAGCCTAAACGAGGTACCGGCAGCATCCCTCATCTTCCTGGGCTGACTTCCGGCTTCTCCTTCCTGTGCCGTAAACTGTGCCTCAACCTGAGAGGCTGCCTGTCTGTCCAGCATGAACCAGAAAGGCTCCTGAGCGGAAGAGGGCAGTTAAGCAAATCAGGGCTGGTTTAAGACGATCTAAGGTTTCATGTTGTTGAACAAATAGAAAGATGCAGAAAGAAGCATACACTTTATTTAAAATTTTGTACAAGAAGCATATTTCCATACATCAGGGACGCAGTATTTCTATAACATGAAGAATTCAGAAAATCCAAGTATATAGCCAAAGTCTAGGCCATTCCTCGAAATATATTCTTCCCTGTGCAGTTACTCAGTCTACGTTGGGCACTTTACTTTGCTCCTGAAGTGAGGAAAATCAGTATAGCTGAAGAGGCGATGTGGCCAGCATGTTGTCTGCCTTCTCAGTGACCAGAACTAGTTTTGTCTGGAGTGATGGAGATATATATATATATATATCTGAGTCTCATCTGAGAACAGATGAGATGTATATATACATGCACTGTTCTAATGAAATGAACCATGAAATTTTGACTAAGCATATAGGGCACAGTCTGAGTTCTTTAAGTCCTACTTGATAATCAGTATTCAATTTACCTCTAAGAATTTTGAAAGAAGTAGAAAAATTGGTGTGAAAGACTGTCAGATTCATCAGAGATGTCAATGTATGTATTCGAATCTGTTATTTCCTTGGTCTATTTAATTTTGTGCCTAAGGGCTTTGAAAATCATTTATTCTAGAGAATAAGGCTTTATCTGGGATTTAAATAGGTCATTTAACTTTATTGTTATTCTGCACTCTAATTCTAAATCCAATAGTCCCTGTGAAACCCTTAAAATACATTTTTAAGTTCAATAACTTAATTAGGAATTAGAAAGCACAGAAGAAAAGTTTAATCTGAAAAATTACACTACTGGATGTGGTAATTTCTTCAGTTATACTTCAATTAGAACTTTGAAATTGCTGAATATTATGCGCTATTTTTAAAACTTGATAAATCTGTGTGTGTTTAAACCAATGTAATTATAGGTCTCATTGCTGATGTTCACTACCTGATGTAATTATTTTATAAGTAATTATTGGATCATGGGTGAAGAGTCATGACTCGTGACCAAGTGATTATTTATAACATAACGGCATTTTAATTGATTTTATTTAGGAGAACAAGCAGTATCCCCACTCCCACCTGTGATATGATGCTACGGAGATGGTCGGTCTGAATTCAGACTGACGGGCCATTGAGTGGACTGTGAGATTGTGGTAAAATGCGGAGCACAGGTGGACTCCAGTTGGCGAAGGCCCCTCGCATTGAAACCGACTGCACACAGATGCCCCCCCGAAAGCTGGCCAGGGCACTGGGCTAAGTGGCATGTGTGGCTGCTTCTCAGGTTTCCCACTGGGAATAGGCCGTCTGGAGAGAGGGACCCGGCCACACCTATTGGACCTTTTCGGTGGGAACAGTCAAGGACTTAAACACTGGATAAAAGAAAAGAACAGGAAAAACTGTGACTCAGTTCCGTGTTCAATGGATTAGTTGTCTCATTTATGTAACTTGCGGTTAGCCACAGTTGGGATTCTTAACATTGTTGGATTTGTGCTTAATTCTACAATACCAAGACCATCATGAGGCAGGTGAAGAAAATGCAATCTGAAGCCTCCTGGACATTTTATCAAACATGTCATAAAGTCCTTTTGCTTCCCAACTCAATTTAATAAAACCAAAGTCTGAAATATTTTCACTGAGGTGTGTCCAGAGGCATTAAGTTTTGCTGCTTTTCATTGTGTTAATCTCTAAACCAAACAGCAATTGTTCCAGTCTGTGTCTCTGGCTCCCTGTGGTGTTTTTCTCACACTGTTTAAGCATACTAAATTAATACAGTACTAAAACTGGTTTAAATTGGACTGAGCAGTTAGAGTTTTACAATTTATTCTTAAAAGACAAAGTTGGATTTCTGCTTGTTGCTTCAATTAGTATAGGGAACTAATGAGACGTAATATTTATTAAAAAACCTTTTGTTGTGGAATGAGATTTAGAAAAAAGTTATACATGCAGAATAAAGCAGTGGTTAGCAGAGTGAGAGAGAGGTGGGAGACAGAGAGATGGATATAGGTCAGAGAATGTAAAGTAGCAAATATTCAGGGTGAATAAGTTGAAAGATGCACGACGGAAGGAATGGAGTTACTGACAGCATAGTGTGGTGATTTTGTAACGGGTAGATTATAGTTGCTTTAATCAGTACACGTTTGCAGCATACAATCATTACATGAATGTAGAGATGGTGCATGTACAAATATACTTTTTTAAAAAATCATGTCGTAAATTCTTTATTCAGAATTTCCTGTTGTTAAAGTATTACAGAAAGAGTTGTATTTGTCGAAAGTTAGTAATAAACTATTCAATGAATCGCAGAGTGGATTTGAGTCAGGAGTTTCCATAACACTTTTCCTGCTTCAGGTTCCAGTTCAGGATCACGCCCAGCCTCGCTGATCTTGTGTCCTTGGCCTCTTCTGATTTGGGAGTCTCTCAGTCTTGTTTTTCATGACCTTGAAGGTTTTGAGGACTAACTGATACAGTTTTTTGTAGCTTTTGTTTGGTCGATCTGATGATACCCCGTCACTAAACTGGAGGCCTCTGTGTTGGGAAGGAAGACCACAGTGCGGGGAGAAGTCGCTTCATCT
>PVJO010032632.1:0-12965 GCA_004026905.1 Hystrix cristata | reverse complement strand
AATTGTGTTGCTATGAACATGGTGGTGCATATGTCCTTGTGGTATGACAATTTTAATTCTTCTGGGAAGATCCCCAGTAGGGGAATAGCTGGGTCAAATGGAACCTCCAGTTGTAGTTTTTTGAGGAATCTCCATATTGATTTCCACAGTGGCTGGACCAGTCTACATTCCCACCAACAGTGGAGGAGTGTTCCTTTTTTCCCACAGCCCTGCCAGCATTTGTTATTGGTTGATTTTTCCATATACGCGGTTCTTTCTGGAGTGAGGTGGAATCTTAACGTTGTTTTGATTTGCATCTCTCGAATGACTAGTGATGTTGAAAATTTCTTCATATATTTATTTGCCATTTTTATTTCTTCGTCTGAGAAATGTTTATTCATTTCAGTTGCCCATCTTTGGATTGGGTCTTTAAATTTGGGAGGTTTAATTTTTTTGAGTTCTTTGTATATTCTAGATGTTAGACCTTTGTCTGATGGATAGCTAGCAAATATTTTTTCCCAGTCTGTGGGTTTTCGCCCTACTCTATTGGTGATTTCTTTTGCTGTGCAAACTTTTTTCTGACGTTATCTAAAGTTTAGGACTTCATCTGTGTTTAAATGGTAAAGTTTAGAAGGTTTTCTGTATTTATCTATTTTTTTAGTTTTCATCTTTGCAGATTACATTCGCATTGGGGAGCTGGTACTAGTACATAGCACATTTAATTCTTTTTACATCCCTTTTCCCTTCCCTTCTTCCTCCCTTACCTGAACTAGGAATTGAATCCAGATGAAGGAAGTGAGAGCATTTTCAGAGTACTTTTAAGTATTTGAATATCCCTCCCTTTGATTATTACAGAGAACAAGCAAAATCTCAGATACCAGGTTCACAGGTCACCAGATTCCTCCTGTTGGAAAATGCTTTTTTCATCTAGACTCTGAAACTCACCAAAAGAGGACCTTCCTTCTTCCTGACTTTTCTGAGTAATAAAATATAAAGACCATTAAGCACTTGACATTTCTGTTTGGCTTTTTTATATAATAATTACAGGAAAGGAGAAAGGTGAGTTCTACTTGAAGAACAACTGAGAGCAATAGTTTGCTGACCCCTGACCCCTGCCTTAGATGACAGTTTATTTCTGCTTGGTCTACTACAATAGTGGGACCACACCCTCAGGCTGACCCCAGACTCTGAAGGTACACACTCAGGGTATGTGTCTTTTTATTATGTGAAGGAGGGCACATTGTTATACTGAATTTCCTTCTGTTCTTTTGTTACAAAGTGATCCATCAGAAATGAAGGGAAAATGTATTCGCCAGGTTCTGGAAGAAACATCAAACCACAGAAGAAAGGATTCTGTAGTGAAAATAACCATGAAAAGATTCCTAACTTCTAGAACTGCTCAAGAAGTTTCAGAAGTGAGCACAAGTGCACTGGGTGGCTGCATCCTAGAACAGCCTCTTCCCCTTGGGGTCTAGCAGATGTTTTTCTTGACAAGAGTTCTGTGCTGACTCTTACAGGCATGAGCAATCCGCAGGCAGGGAAGATTATTCCTTTCTCCTTAAAAGTATACATTTTTATACAAATACATTGAAATTAAAAGACGTAAGCAAGCAAACAGAAGCCTTAATGAGAAAGCATGAATGCTATACTAATATCAGCCAAAATAGATTTTAAAAACATGTTATTCAAAAATGAAGACTTTTTAATGATAATTGGGCAATCCATCAAGAAGATAAAAGAATTATATATGCTCCTAAGACCCTAAAAATAGAAAACTTAATAATAACAGAGACTTCAATACCCCACTTTCGATAATAGATCAGAAAAACAAGTTAGAAGATTAACAAGGAAATGGAACTTGAGCAACCCAATAAACCAACAGGTATCTGTGGAACAGTCCACCCAACAGAGGCAGGAGATATATTATTTTCAAACGCAGATGGGACATACTTCAGGGTTGAACATATATGGAGTTATTATGTAAACCTAGCAAATGTAAAAGAACTGAATAATACAAAGTATGTAATCTGATGGCAGTGGACTGAAATTGGCAATCAAAAAGAGCAGGAAACTTGGAGAACTCGAAAATATGTGGAAATTAAACAGCATACTTCCTAAATAACCAACAGGTCAAAAAGAAATTATAAGAAAAACTAAAAATACTTTCAGATAAATGAAAAAGAAGATACATCATGCAAAAATTTAAGAAATACAGCTAAAGCAGTCCTCAAGGGACAGTCTGTAGCTGTAGACACTTACATTAAAAAATAAGAAGGATCTCAAAAGTCATTAACCACAATAAGACCGTGGAAAAGAAGAGCAACAAAAACGAAAGCATAAGGAAGTAACAGACACTAAAGCAGAATTTAATGAAATAGGAAATAGAAACACAATATAGGAAAATAACAAAACCAAATGTTGACTATGTGACAAAAATCAACATAATTGGTAAACATTTAGCTAGGTTGGTCCAAAAAAAAAAAACAAGACTCAAAGCTACTACTAAAATAAGAAATGAAAGAGGGAACATTATTACTTACCTTACAGAAGTAAGAATTAGGAATGAACACTATGACTTACGTAAAATGATATACTCTTGGAAAGATAAAATTTTATCACTCTTAAATGTGAAAGACTGAATGCCCTCCTTCAAAGATTAAGAACAAGATTTATTATCTATCCTTGCCACTTATATTCAGTATTAAAATACAGATGCTAGCCAGCACATTTCCCCTCCAAAAAAAAATGAAATAAAAGGGCATCCAGACTGGAAGTGAAGAAGTAAAACAGTTACCATGGGTGATGGGGTCCAGGACAAGTTCTCAGGTTCTTGTGCATGACAAACAAGGAATTGGATGTGGCACACAGTAGTAAGGAAAGCAGTAAAGTTTAGGTGACAGTACACTCAGGGCAGGCTGGTGCTGGTGGAAAGGAAAATGGCACCAGTGGGGAGGGCACCGGGAATGGAATTCGCACCGGATCTAGGGCATCTCTCATTGGGTCTTCCAGAGCATGATTGACAACGTGATTGGCAGGGTGCTGAGTCATGTTAGCTGTATCTGTTGCATGTAGCCTTTCCCATAATCTACTGTTATTTTTGGATTATGAGATGCAGTTCATGTACATATACTTCGAATGCACTCCAGGGGAAGAAAGGTTATTCCAGGTCATGCAGGAGGATTTGGCACACATGTGTCCTGATTTAGAATTTTGGAATTTTTCAGGGCAGCCTCAGAAGTCTTTGTTTTTATTATCTCTGCCTCTGGGTAGTAGGCCTTAGGACAAATTTCAGGGGGTTGGCCCTGGGGTGCTGTCCAGGTTCAGGTGAGTAGAGAGGAGTGGTCCAGCAGCAAGGGAAAGGGAGTGGCCACATGGCCCCAGTTGTGCTATCCATACTACTGCTCCCTGAGAGACCTAGTCCCCCAAAATCTTTAAGGGATGCTCAGGGTTGAATGTCCATCCTTTTATAGCTGCTTCCTGCTGAATAGGGGCGTTGACCATAACTATGCAGAGACCATAGAACTCTCACCCTGCCTGATCTGTGGGGCTAAGGGAGCATGCTCCTCCAAGGATTCATTGATAAACTCTAGATATGAAGGCAGGTTTTGATCCTTGGCCCAGATCGCCAGCTGCAATTTAAGGGCTGTCAGATGAGAAAAAACAAATTTGACCTAGAGACATATACTTGTCAAATTTTACCTACATGGTCCAAATAATAAGGCTATGAGAAGTGTTAATAAAGGCCTCCCTCATCAAGGGAGATCCTGGTGGCTAAAGGAGCCTGCAGAGATCGATTATTAGATACTGTATTGATCTTCAAGGCCAGATAAACAAGGCTGCATGCTCCTGTCCAGTTTGCTGGAAGACAGAGGAAGGAAAGTCCCCAAGTCTCAAGACAAATTATATTTAATAGTAAACATATGGGTGAGCTGATTATTTTCATCTTCCCAGACAGATAAAGCTCCTGCCAATGAAGCTCCAGGCAAAGGCTGGAAGGGTTTATAAGAAGTATCTGGAGTAGCTCTGGTAGTTCTGTTTTCCCAATGTATAAAATTTCCTTTGGTACCCACTAACACTTGTTCAATCAAAATTTTACAACCAGACACCAGCGCTAGTCTTGAGCTGAGAGCAGTCTTCCCATGGGTATATAGAAACACGATTGGAGGGTCTCCCTTCACAATATCCTGATGCCTGTTTCCTGACCCCTTGTGTGTCCAGAGGCAGCTTCCATGAGAACTACACCAGGTTTTTAAAAGCCATGGCTTGTTTTACCTGGATACTTCCATGATCCTAAAGGCTTTGTTTTTAGGATTTGTTTACAAAGGAAATCTTTTAATGTGCCTAAATCTCGACTCTGGGGCTGATCTTGAGTCCTCTTTATACAGAGCAGTGCCTGGAATTTAAGCAGCATGTGAATGGATATTGGGCTACAAATGGGTGGTTTTGTGGAAAAAAACCTGATTAAGACTACAGTATTTTGATAGGACCTGAGAAAGTCAACAGCCCTCCCCATGAGGTTACTCTGGTCATTTCACTGACCTGAAAATGATACAGGCTGTCTAAGGACATTACTAAAAGGGATGCCCCCTTGAGATTCACTGTGAAAGGTCATCTTTCCAGGAGCCCAGAGTCGAGCTGGGATGCACATAGCAGTATGTTGGCTGGAGGAAGGGGAAAGACCCAGGTGCCAGGCCTTGGCTGAACTGGGGTTAGAAGCATTAAAAAGAGATGGGTTCCGTCTAAGGTTCTGTGTGAGTAATCACTGCTTATCATCTCCCCCAGAGGCAATCCTCTGAGCCACCAAAGAGTATCCCAAGAAAAATAAGAACAAGCCATTAGAGGTCATTTTATAACGAGAGGCAAAGATCTCAAGAGTAAGTTGTGCCAAGCCAGAGAGTAGCAAAAGTAGCTACACAAGACACACGAAGAGGGACCCTATTTTCAGGATGGTACTGTTTTCTCCTTCTATTTAGAGGGAACAGAAACAGTTTACTTATCTGACTCAGCAGGTTGGTGGGTATTTCTTTTCTTTTTTTTTTTTTCTGAAAAGATACTTGAGGCCATCTTCTGATTGGAGGTGTATGAGGTTTGTGGTTTCTTCTTTGTTTTCTGGTATCTAAAGTCTCAAGCTAAGGCCCATGTGAACAGGTGGAAGCTATCTGTAAACCTTCAAGGCAAGATAGTCCAAGTATACAGTTAGCAGAGCCCAGTCTGAGGATCCTCCCATTCAAAGGCAAACAAGGATTGAGGGTTAGGTTCCATGGGAACGTGAAAGAAGGCATCCATGAGATCAAGGACAGTGAATCAGTTAATGTATCCTGAGATTTACACAAGGAAAATGTAGGGCTCTGCCACGGGGGCTGAAGAGGCACTCGGCCTCATTGATGACTCTGAGATCTTGTACTAGACTCTATTTTCCTGATGGCTTGACTACCAATAAAATGTGTGTGTTGCACAGGGACTGGCATGGCATCAGCAAACCCGGAGCCAAAAATTTATCAGTGGGCTCTAGCCCCAGCCTAGCCTCTCTTTTAAGTGAGGATATAGACTATGGTCCTTGAGCTGAATGATTACTAGGGTGGTCTTGACAGCCCACCCCAGGGTGCCATCATTCCACACTTGGGCATCAACTCCCGGCAAAGGAATCAGGTCCAATGGCACTGGGTTGACCAAGTCCCTGGTAGCTAGGACATGGGTTGCCAGAGATTTGAGTGACAAAGTGGCCCTGAGCCCAGAGAGTATATCTCTTCCAATTACCGATATGGGGATCTTTTTTTTTTGGCGGGGGGGGATCTTTGATATTACCACGAAGGTAACTTGGAAAAGGTAATCTCCCAACTGGCAGTTCAGAGTAGGGGTAAAGAAAACTGACCAGTTAACTCCTTCAAGGCCTACAACTGAGGAACAAGATGATAATTTGCCCCAGTAAGAAGTTAGGATTGAATAAAGACACCCTCATATCAGGAAGGAATGTAATTTGCCTGTCCATGATGTCCAGCGTTATCCACTGCTCCTGCAAGCCAATGGGGATGTCCTTGTGCAGCGGCCACCCAGGCTGCCTTGGGCACTGCTGGTTACCATCCAAGCATTCTTCCCTGCCCACCATGGTGGTGGATGACCTCATCCTCTTCTGGGGATGAAGGCAGACCCTCTTCCAGCGCCAACAGTCCTCATCTGTATTCAGACAGGCTTAGCAAGGACTTGGCAGCGTTGAGGGCACTCCTTTGCCCAGTGCCCCAGTTACACACGAAGCACCCAGACTTGCCTCCATCACCCCTTGGATTACTTTGGTTCCCTTTGGTCCTACAGGCTTTCTCATGAGCCTTATCCATGAGGGCCAGCATGGCTTTAGCCTGCCTTTTCTCCTTACTCAACTTCCATTTGTTCTCTTCTTTATCAGTTATTAAAAACCGTGTAAGCCACATCAACCAGTTGACTCATCCCAGCTTGAGGGCCCTGTTGGAGTCTTTGGAACTTTCTCCTACTGTCTGGAGCTGACTGGCTAATAAAATCCTATCCCGGGATAATTTGGCTGCTCTATATGCCAGGGTCTAATTAGTGTATTTAAGGAGTGCCTGCTCAAGCCGGTGTTGGAAAGCTGCTGGATTTACATCAGAGCCCTGGCTGATGGTTCTAAGCGAATCATAATTTACGGGCCTGGGCATGCCCTTGTGTGTACCCACTAAGATGGCCTGGAAGTATAACCTCCATTTGGTTTCTCCACCCCACTGTCGTAATCCCACCAGGCCCCTTTGGGGCCTAAGTAACACATCAGTCTGCTGATTACCATCAAGTGCAGCTGTGGAGACCGCATAATTGCTCTGTCTTGCAGCTCTTATAATCCTCTCTCTTTTTTGTTGCTGTGTGACAAGAAACCAGGATGAGCTGGACATCTCACCAGGTCAGATCAAAAGGCATCATCAGGGTATGAAATCCATCAGCAATCCTCTCAGGGTCCTCAGAGAATTTACCCAGTTTCTCTTTGCATTGTTGGATAGCCAGGACTGAAGAGGGGACCAGAACTCAAATGGTACCATCTGCATCTGCCACTTGTCAAAGGGGTAGGATGGGGGCAGGCTTGGATGTTGAGTTCCCTGAGTCTGGGCCCTCATGGGAGACAGACCTGAACCTCATATGGGATGGGCTGGAGAGGTTATCTTTATCCCCTGGAGGCACTAATGGTGCAGGTTGGTAAGGAAGTAGCCTGTGGAGGGGGCTGACGAGTGGAGGTCCTCACTGCTTTAGCTCCGGAGGAAGGATTAGTTCTACAGCAAAGATCAGGCTTTTGATAGAGGGTCCATTGAAGATTTGGATGAGGAATTGTGCATGTTGCATCTGTGGGCAAGAGGAGTAAAAGTTAGGTTGTATGAAACTTACAGGGCATCCCCTGGGTCAATCCTTGACCCATTCAGCCCCAGGATGTCCCCTGGTAAATCCAAATGCCTTGGGATTCGGCTGCCAGATATGTCTGACTTTGTGTCGATACCAGTGCTACTTCCTTTGGACTTTTGGATTTCCCCTTTGACCAGAACCCATCTCCCAGGCTGGGGGTCTGGAGCTGGGGTGCCCACTGGCTGGACACCTCCAGCCAATTATAAAATCACCAAACACAGCAATGTCCTGTGTAAGGAGGAGGAGTAAGTGCTTCACCCTGCCACACCCTGAGAGACCTCAATAAAACCCTGATAAATTTTGTTGTATAGATATCTCATGGGAATCTTGACTGAGGGGTGAGCAATTTGACAAATGATCTTCAGTCATGACCCACTCTCCGGGGGAATGAGGCCTCTGGGTCCTGATAAACTTTTGCCCCAACCATTCCAAGTAAGGCAGATTGAGCTTGCTCACTTGCAAAGAGCTGAAGAAAGTCTAATGGGTGAGTAACCTGGTAGGTGGCAGTCTAAGAACTGGGAATAGAATGAGTCGCTAAGGAAAGAGACCAATTAGTCAAGGCTGTCTGAGCTGCTGTTAGCCTAGGAGAGATGGGATTCCGGATCCCACTGCCACCAGTAGCACAGGCAGGATTTTGCTTTAAAATCTTGAACTCTTGTGTAATCCCTTCACCCCTCCCTAGCCCTTTCTTCTCTCCCTGCAACTTTCTTCTCTCCCTTGCAACTCCCCTGCAATCCCACTAACCCATGTCACAAAAGGTATGATTATCTTGGCAGATGAAAGTTTCACAGTGAGAAGTCACTTCGCAACTATAGGTCGCACACTTTGTTTGGGAGATAAACTTGAGACCAAAATTATCATAAGAATACCAGAACGAAATAAAGAGGGAGAGAGGAAGCAAGCTAGCATTAGAGGAGCAACCCCAAGAGGCTGCAGAGGAAAAAAATATTTTTTATAGACAGGGTGTGACAGGCAACCCTAGGACCCTGGAAGGTCACGGCAGACAGCTGAAAAGGGCTGACATGGTGCCCTTGCAGCAGGCTTGTGCGCCCGTCCTACTGGCTGGGAAAACGTGTTACGTGCTTCCCCTCCTCCCTCCCACATGCTGGGATACACTGTCCCCAGAGCCATGAGAAAAGTTCTTGAGTTCACCAGCTCCTATTAATCACCTCCACCCTCCAGTTTCTGCCTCTCCCTGATAACTAATATCAGAAAAAGTTAAAGGATTTGAATTTTGTGACAGATAAAAACCTGAGTGGGAGAGAAGGGTGTTAGGGCTTCCTTAGAGGAAAGAAGAGGGGGGAAAAAGATAAACCAGTGGGCTCCTTCTCAGTTTGAGTCCATAAACTTCACCAGGTCCAGAGGATAGTGTCAGTTACCACCCGAATGGCCACTTGAATCTGCATGGCTTAGGACATATTCCCAGCCACCGAAAGAGGGGAGCCATGGCATCAGGTAGACCAAGCTTATGTCCTTTGGTTTTTGGGGTGTGCATCAAAAGAGCAGTTTAGAGGACCTCCCTCAGGCATAAGTGTTTAGAACCCAGAAGTGTGTAATGCTTTGGAGATTGTTTTCTTTGGTGTGACCCAGAATCCAGTTCTCTCCAGTGTCTCAGGATTGGGGCTTCCCATGCCGGTTGCATGAGAAACTTTGCTTAAAATACTGGATGAAGCCCTCATCCTTATTTTGTGCCTTCATGGGGGAGCCAGATTTTCAGAGTCCCATCTAACTTGGGGGGCGGGGTGTGGTGCTAACCTAAAGGAATACCTAGTAAGGTTGCTACAAGTCCTGGGTAGTGTCTTTTGGTACCTCTTCCCAATTTTGGTTAGAGGGAACAAGTGCCCCTTGGTCTTTGGTGCCTTTATGTATAAGCCCTCATTTTCCTGGGGGCTTGAGTCACTAGCTACTGAAGAGGAATCCCAAGCTGGAAGGGTTTGCAGCAAAAGAGAGGTCACGCAAACATGAACCTGACTGATGAGTGGAAGTTTTCCTGCTCCCAGCAGAGTCCAATCCACGGCAGGGTCATCCTTTCATAGGAGTTTACTTTTCAAAAGGCGGATGCCCAAATGGCATTTAATAACCTAGTGCATGCCTGCAATAAGTGACCAAGACACAAAGATGGGAAAGAGATGAGAAGAAATATAAAATCTCCCCCAAAGGGCCCTTACCTACCTGCTACACTCATCAAGATGTTACTATGGGTAATGGGGCACTGGACAGATTCCTGGGTTTTTGTGTGTGATGAACAAAGAACTGGATGTGCTATGCAATGGTAAGGAAAGAAGAGCAAAGTTTAATTAGATGACAATACACTCAGTGAGGGGGCTTGTGCAGGCAGAAAGGAAAATGGCATAAGCACCCAGGGCATTGGGTTTAAGAATTTAAAATGTTGCATCGGATCTAGGACGTCTCCTGTTGGGTCTTCTAGAGCATGAATGGTGTGATTGGCAGGTACTGAGTCATGTCCACTGTGTCTGTTGTACATGTCCTTTCCCATAATCCACTCCGTTATACTTGGATATATGAGATGCAGTCCATATGCACGAACTTGCAGTGAGCTCCAGGGGAAGAAAGACTATGCAGGAGGACACTCACAAGTGTCCTGGTTTGGGTTTTTGGAATTTTCCAGGGCAGTCTTTGTTTTTCTTATCTCTGCCTGCAGGTAGTAGTCCTTAGAACAAAGGTGGGGGTTGGCCCCGGGGCATTGTCCATGTTCAGGTGAGTGGAGGGGGGGAGTCTAGCAGCAAGTGAGGAGGAGTGGCCTCATAGCTCCAGCTGTACTCTCTGTATTAAAGGTGTGTGTGTTTGCAAATGACATGATCTTACATTTGGAAAATCCTAAAGAATCTACTAAAAAACTATTAGAATACACCAGTTTACAAGGTTGCAGGATATAAGATCAGTAAACAAAAATCAATTATATTTCTATATAGTAGCAATGGATAAATTTAAAAGAGAAACTAAGAAAACAGTCCTATATTGTAGCACCAAAAAGAATAAAATATTTAGAATAAATTTCATAAAAGAATTTCAGAGTGGAAGAGGAACTAGGAAGGGGGCCAGGGGAGGGACTTAGTGGAAGATAAAAGAAGGGTGAGTGGGCTGATCATTGCATGACTACACGTATATATGGAAGTATCACAATGAATTCCATTAATTTCTACAATTAATTTGTGTTAATTTAAAATTTTCAAACTATTAGAACCGAAAACTACTAGAAGATATAAATTAATGAAAAGATGTCCTATTTTCATGAATTGGAAGATTTGTTAAGATACTAGTGCTATACAAATTGACCTCCAGTGTAACCCCTATCAGAATTCTAGCTGTCTTTATTGCCCAAGTGGGCAAACTGTCCTAAAATTCATATGTAATTACAAAAGTCCCTGAGTAATCAAAACAATTTTTAAAAAGAACAGACTTGAGTTTTTGCTTCTCACTTTCAAAACTTAAAAAACAGTGAGATACCGTCACAATCAACATAAAGGGCAATAAGATGTAATTGAGAACTCATAAACAAATACTCACATTTACTGCCAACTGGTTTTCACCATGGGTGCCAAAAGTATTCAGTATCTCATCAACAGATATTCTGTCTTTTCAGCAAATCATATTGGGACAATTAGATGTCTGCATGCAAAACAATAAAGTCGGATGCTTGGCACCATGTATAAAATATTTACTCAAAAATGCATCAGAGTTCTAAAGATTTAAATGTGTAAAACTCAGAAGATAGCATAGGTAAAAATCTGTATGACTTGGGTTTGATTTTTTAGGTATGATAGCAAAAATACCAGCAACAAAAGAAAAGTAGATGTACTGGAATTCATCAAAATTTAATACTTTTGTACTTCACAGGACACCATCAATGAAAAGAAACAATGGTCTAAAATGGGAGAAAATTTTCAGATCATATATTTGATAAGGGACTTAAAACTACCACAACTCAATAATAAAATAACACATAACCCAATTAAATACTGGACAAAAGATCCAAATAAACATTTCTCCAGAGAAAATAGACAAATATCTGATAAGCACATGAAATAATGTTCAACATCATTAGTCATCGGAGAAATGCAAATGAAAATCATAAGGAGATACAGCTTTACAACCAGTAGGACACTACAGTCAGAAAGACAAATAATAAGAGTTGTTTAAGATGTAGAGAAATCAGAAACAACATATAGTGGGGTGGGAATACTAAATGGTGTGACCACTTTTGAAAATGGCACTCTTACCATACCTGTACTGCTTAACTCACCCTCCCACACTATAAATTGCTAGCTTTCTCCTACCACCTCTGCTTGGGATTCTTAGGGCAGAGGGTTTGATGCAGTCAGCTGCCATCCAGTTGTTCCTGTATGAGCAGTGTTTTCCCCTTGGCTGTCTCTTGGACTGCCTCATACCCTCCACACCCTTCCTCTGGAGGAGCTTTCTGGTAAAGTATGTACCCCGTGTAGTTGCCGTTTCCCAAAGACACAGGCAAAGGAGGCAGAACTTCCAGTGCCAGCCACCATCCTGTGGCCTCACAGAAAAGTCACACTCAGGCATCCTGTTGGAGATGCTACCCAAGTCGGCAGGTTGGGTCTGAAACTAAGAGACCGCCTCCCATACTTCTCTCTCCCATGTTCTCTGTACCTTTCACTAGATGGGGACACAAGGGCCACCTGTGTCTCTGGGCCATAGTTTATACCTCCATAACATGAAGAGAATAATAGTGCTGCTTGGGGAGCCATCTGACCATGATTTGGTCATTTCCTTGTAACATATGTAGCATCTACTATTGTGTTACCGAAGGACTTGACTTGGAAGGCTTAATATTGGCCCTATCCTACATCCTTTACAGAGCTCACAACTGGGTAGGGTGAGAAAGGGCTTCTAAACCAAGAAGGAAGGCCAGACCGGGATAGGGGCCCCCGGGCTGGGTGTCCTTTAGACCGTGCAGACCCTCCACTGTCTACCTGGTGGCCTCCAGCTTGTATAGGCTTGGCAGACCTGAGGGTGAATGCCTGGATTTTCTTTCCAGTCATTCATATCATACCCTAGAAAAGAACTGTCCTTCCTTTTCTCATCCCAGCGACTCTTCTCCAAAGCCCCGTACAGAAATACCAGGGTAATAAAGCATGTATAAGTAAATGCAAGAAAATTGAAATTATACCATGCATACTATCAGACCATAGTGCAATAAAACTGGAATTCAATGGTAATAGAGAACAAAAACACCACATAAACACATGGAAACTAAATAACATCCTTCTGAACAATAGCTGGGTCACAGAAGAAATTAAAGAAGAAATTAAGAAATTTATTCAGTTTAATGATAATGCTGATACCACATACCGGAACCTATGGGATACAATGAAAGCAGTACTACGAGGGAAATTCATTGCACTGAACTCTCACATCAGGAAAACAGAAAGAGCCCAAATAAACAATTTAATGTTGAACCTCAAACAGCTAGAAAAAGAAGAACAAATCAAGCCCAAAGCTCATAGGAGAGAGGAAATTATTAAGATCAGAGCTGAAATTAATGCAATTGAGACTAAGAAAACAATACAAAAAATCAATAAATCAAAGAGTTGGTTCTTTGA
>PVJO010032631.1:0-12970 GCA_004026905.1 Hystrix cristata | reverse complement strand
AAATGGAAACAAAGCTTTTGTAGATAGGGAGGGAGGAGGAGGTGAGGGGAAGGGAATGGAAAAAAAAGAAGCAACAAGATACAACATGTACAAGTACAAATCCACAGTGATGAATGTTATCACTATGTACATCTAAAATGTACATTAAAATAAAATTTAAAAAAAGAATATGTCATGAATAACTTTTTCTGCATTATATTCCTTTAATTCCTTCTTGTGCCTCATAAAAATCAGTCTGTTACATAATACTTGTATCTAAAATTTAGAAATTTAAATTCTAAATTCAGAAAACATCACAGACATTTAGGTTAATTACTTTTTTTATTCTGAGACATCCGTTGGAGAGGCTTAAGAAATTAATTCTAAGAGAAAATGCCATGTTCTGTACTTCATTTGTAATACTGGTAAACATCACTTGCAGTACTAGTACAAATCAAGCCAAGATAGTATGAAGCCTATTTATTTATTTATTTATATGAGGTCTGACTTTGCTGCTCAAGTTAGTCAGACTTTTAGACTCGAGAGATCTCTCTGTCTCAAGTAGCTGTGGCAAGTACGTGCCACTATGCATGGCTAAACCCGTAAGTTAAAAAACAAATTTAAAATATCAGAATTAATAAAGAATAATTATCTATGTGACATCTGAGATAGTTTGGCAAGGCTGCAATCTGTCAATAAAACACTGCTTACATAAGGGAAGCACTTAGAATAGGCTAAAATATCTCGAAATTTAAAAATGCTGTATTTCTGAGATGCCAAATGAGTAGATGACTTCATTCCTTTTCCATTGCCAGTATGAAGTAATGAGCACCCAGAAATTTCACAATTATTCTTTTTTGAAATTGACACTGCTCATCTTAAATACTGCTTTAAAAAAAATCCATCTAAGCTTGCATAAATTACAGAGCCCTACTGTTTGAAGATATGAAATTAGAACTCAGGAATTCCTTGAATTTAATTTTAAACTCAGTGCTCCCAGATGCACATCTTTCTGAACAGTCCATTAATCAGAAAAGCTAGAAACTATTCATCATACTTCAGTGTAACAATCCTTTCATATGTTCCTATCTTTGTTGGGCTATACATTTTGAAAATTGCTTACTCTTGGGCATTTTCTCCATTTGAAGATAAAATATCATGCCATCAACCTAAAATCTCTTCTATAATGATCTGAAAATGTGCTGTTCATTTTTTAAACATTCTGGCAAGCTGACAAGATCAAATAGTCAGCATTTGAATTATCACTGGCTTGAAAGATTTGATTATTGAAACATGCTTTCATCATTAGAAAATTCATTCTGATACACATAAAAGAAAAAGACAACATTTTTCATAATAAATATAAGAATGAATAGCACGTATTGGTTGTGAAGCCTATAATTGCTGTGGCCCTTTAAGCTTCAAAAGTAGTGTAGAAGAAGCAAAAACCATTAGACAATCAGAAAGGCAAAAACTGATAGTCCACTGACTAACTTCCACAATACTAAGTCATAAACTTCCATTGTATTATACCTTCTTGGGCCTCCCATCATATCTGTTACCTACCTTCTTTTAATAACCCGGGGTCCAGTAACAAAGGGAAAGTAATGCCGAAGGCTCTTCTTATATATCTACTAGCATCATTTGTTGATAAAAGCAGGACTGCTTTGTTTTCAATTAATAAACTCTGCATTTGTGCCCACAGGCCCTACTGAAACAAGACACCATATAATGCAAATGCAAGTATAAGTTCTGGAAAATGTGTGTGATTATTATGTCTTTTTATCCCTAGCTTCTCACTCTCAGGTGAGTCTGAGCACCAAGTATCATTTCACTGCCACAGCTGCAGCAAAGCTTGGAAACCAGTATTCAGCATGTCTATGTGGACAGATAATTCAGCCTTGATGTAGCCCTCGAGGATAGCACCAACAAGACACTTGGATGACGTTTCTATTTTTATTTTAATAGCTATTTTTGCAGACAGTTATATAAGTCCTACTGAGAATATAAATATTGACTTGACCAATTTTGCTTATTATATATATGCTTTTAATGTTTCATATGGATATGCGGGCAGACTGGTTTAATGTAGTTCCTTTCAACCTGTTTTCAAATCATGGAATATACATTAAATGAAAATAACAGTATGGTAATATGCCAAGACTGACCACTGCAACTCCAGATTCAGCCTAGATGTCCCAGTGCATGATGCTGGTCACAAATGGACTTATCTGTCACTTATTCATGCAACTATGCTTGGGAAATTTTAATCACCTTACATGAATCCCTTAATCTGCACGATCTCATTGTACTGATTCATATAAGAGGATTAAGATAAATGAGTACATCAATGTGTTAAGGAAATAAGTATATTGATACAAAAATAAGTATATCTTCAAAATAATATGCATTACAGTAGGTCACTATCAATGTTATTGTTATGTTAATATTATGAAGTATAACTTACATTAAGATTGCATGAATTTATTTTTAAAATAGATATAAATAAGAATATATTTTTAACTTTTGATAACTTTCTTTCAAAAGAGATAACTGAAAAATTGCAAAGATAGTACAGGTTTTCATATATCCATATTTGCTGTCCCTGTTATTAATATCTTAAATCGGTATGCTATATTTGTTATAATTAATGAACCAGTTTTAATGTATTCATTTTAATAAATGACAGGGCTTCTTCTCAGTTTTTTTCATAGTATCTTAATTAATCCCAGAATCTCATGCAAATACTATCACATGTAAGTATCCTCTTTTTAGTTTATTATTTTTTATGACAGTACGTATTACTTGTTCTTATCTAAATTAATATCACAGAATTTGAAATGCTACTTTGTGTAAATGAATGTATTAGTTGCAAAAATATATATTTTGCTACAGAATTTAATTTTTATTCTTGCCACTGAGTAGTTTTAGCATAACCGTTTGCTTTGTGTTATTTCTAACTGGTGCATTCATGTAAAATTTTATCTACTTCCTCTATGAGGGTAAATGTATAGTTTGAATCTCTCACTTACACATACCAGGAGAAAAAAGAAATATAAGCATTATTTCTTATATATTATTTTGGATTGATATAAGAACTTATCTGAGCTGGGGATTTAGCCTAGTGGTTAGAGTGCTTACCTTGCAAGCACAAGGCCCTGAGTTCGATCCCCAGCAAAAAAAAGAAAAAAGAAAAACCTTATCTGAGATATAAACCCAGAAACGTATAGGATTTATAAAAGCCACTTCTTCTTACATAGACTAAAGTCTACCAGGTTGTGGGTAGAGTGATTTTACTATAATATATCATCATCATTGCTTTTTATATTCCAGTTAAAATTTCTATTATCTACTTACCAAATTAGGAAAGTGTTTTTTAAAGCTTATCAAATATGTAAAATTGAATGAAAAAATATATGATTTTTTTCTTCTAAGGAAAAACTAACCTAAAGGATAATAATAGTTAATTATATTCATATGCTTTCCATCACTGAACTACCTTTACATCTTCTGTATATGGAATTTTAATTTGACACGCCAAATTCTCACTCCCTCTGAATGTGCTTTTCATATTTCATCTATCTGAACGTAGGTGTGCTACAATAGATTTTAATCCTGTGATGCTGTTACATGGTATGAACAAAGAAAAGGAATTTTCCTACAATGAAGCTATCTAATCTGTGACTTTGGAGACAAAGTATTACCTTGGGAGTGTTCAATTTAATCAATTGGGAGGGAGATTATTTTGGGCAAACATGATTAAATCACTTCTAAGAAATTAAAAGAAGGCTGAAGCTTTAACTTGAGGAGAGTAATTCTCCACCATGTACAGAAGATCCTTCCTTTTCCTGTGTGGTTCCAGATTACTCAAGAGTGTCACTTTTGAGACTGTGTGCTCTGTTCTCTTTGACTGGCTTACTCATTGACTCTGCTCCACTGTAGAAGCCAGTTGCCTATAATAAACAATAAGCGATGAAGTATTAAGTAAGTAAATAAGTAATACCGGCAGATATGCATGTGATTATCCCATTTTTTTCAGATTAACAGAAACTTTAGTAAGTAAATTGAATATGTATTTGGGCAACCCACTGATGTAGTGTTTTTTCCTTAAATGAATGTTTATTTCCCCTTTGTTTCCTGTTTCACATTTTGCATTCTTCTAGAACATGAACCAATAAATAGTTTAATCAAATGACTTCTTTATTTGTATTGTTCTATTCATAATTATAAAATATGTATTCATAGGTCAATTAACTAAACAATTTTTTTATTATTTTAAGTAACACTAAGTAATCCACTTTAAAACTGTTTTTTCACTGTTTCCCTAGTAGATTTTTTATCATGCCACATGCACTGGCAAGGAATATGACAAGTATCTGGTTGATTTGATTGATTTAAATAGTTATGAGCTGATACGTTATTGATAAGTCAGGTCACAAAGGTGTGTTTCAGCAGGAGCATGGAAGGTAGCTGAATAATACCGCCTGAAAGTGCCTTCTTAAACACCATTGCAATTTTCAACCAATAATCTATATTTGTCTTTCCTATTCTTATATGGACATTGCACTTTAATCAATTGCAAAATTTCAAGCGAGAAATATACAGTTTCTTAAGAACAGTGATAGTGGAAGAGACGTCTTGAGTTTGTATTTAAATAGATTATTATATAATTTATAGGTTAAATTTATTTTCCCTTATGTTCTGTACTTGTGCTGTTATATTCTTCAGGTGATACATAAGGCATTATAAATATTTTATATGCATAAACTCAAAGGTTTATTTTTCACAAATCCTTATAAAGAAATATCAGGTCAGATTATTCAACTTCAATAATTCATTTTATTTGAATTTCTTCCTTCTAGTTATTCATTTTAAATGATATTTCCTAGGTTCAGGAGCACAAGCTGACCTGGGTTTTATTTATAGTTCCACTGCTAACTCTTGCAAAACTTCTGTAAAATAGAGTATCAGCCAACTTAGGCTAATGAGAATAATAGTTTCTAATAGGTACAAAGTGCTTAGCATCTCTAGGATGCTTACCGTGAGTGTTACATAGTAATAATAGTTTAGTAATAGAAATATCTTGGTTTTTATCATTAGAAAGAGTGGTACTTTCTCACTACCAGATTGTGCTCACTTTTGACTAATATATGTGTAATACACAATAACAGAGTTTTACACTATCTCTCAAAACTAATTTCTATTCATTTTTCTCCTAGTTCAATAGTCATGTGCAACTGTTTTTTAAACATACAATATTAAAAGTAAAACATTTGAAATACACATTTGCACATTTGTGAGATGCTCTTTTTAAAAGTATTTATTTTATTTAGCATTTTTAGACATTTTACTTCATATCTTTGGTGGAAGTATGCTAAAAAATAATTTAAGAAATAATAGGTAGTAAAATAAGAATACTTCACAATAAAATTAAAATGTATCCCATAGTATATTACTCAGATACAGTTTTTGTTACATCTTTTAACTTGATTATTTCCTTGAAGTAATTTGTTCTCTACAAAAGTATAAAAGGTATAAAAGTATTACTTCTCTATATTCAGAAGGTTAATGTGCTGTGCAGTTGCACAGGGCCTTTCCCGAGGCTATTTATTAGAGCACAAGCAAATGAATTGTAGATGTCAGTAAACAATGCACGTCAGGTCATCGTTTTCCAATAAAAATCATCGTGATGATTTTTATTGGAAAACAGGATAACCTAAGAAAATGAAAATCTAACTGTAGGAAATTTATATGGAATACTTAAATGGTTTCTTAAACTTTGTTCAAATGTTAAGGACTGCAGCAATTTCAGATTTCCACGAATATTTCGTTGTGCATCTCTAGCATCTATGGTCACATATATGCTGTGGTGATGATTGCCTGTTGTATCTATTCCTTTATAGGGTCACACTTTGAAGAGAATGCCTGGAGAACAACTTTACTTCATAATTTTAAGTCCCAAACAATGAATTTGCTTAAAGTTCTGAATGAGTAACTGGGAACTAGCTTAAAATTAGCCCAGATGTCATGTATAGGTACAGAATAAATGTAATGAATGTGACCATTGTATGTAGAATGTACCAATACATGTTCTTGATTTAAAATAAAAAAAAAAAAATTAGCCCAGATAGTCTTTGTCATGAAATAATGCCCCGAATCTTGGAATTCAGATCACCAGCTGGACACATTGGAAAGATCCTATTGGAAAAGTTATTATCAAACAGATCATACTAAGTTTGGGCAGTTTTTGTCCCTTACTTTTGCCATATATAAACTAATTAAAATGTAATTTAAATTTAAAAATACACCCATTTGGTGTTTTTCTGTTTGTTTGTTTGTTTTATATTTTGACACAGGGACTCACTCAGTAGTTTAGACTGGCCTTGAACTTACTATTTAACCCAGACTGGCCTTGAACTCACAGCAATCCTTCTGCCTCAGCCTCCTGAGCTGTGGGATTATAGGCATGCACCACCGTGCCCAACTCAAGTCTCCACCTATTGAGATGTTCATTTTGATTGAGAACTTAAATTTCATCCTTAGAAAATAATGATTACTTAAATCATACCCTAGAATCCGAATGTATATCTAATATGCAGAAGGAAATTACGACCTCTGAGCATTTCTTACAGCAGAAGTATTCTACATGGAGTTATTATTCACTATCAGT
Organism: Hystrix cristata; assembly: GCA_004026905.1. Classification (NCBI taxonomy): domain Eukaryota; kingdom Metazoa; phylum Chordata; class Mammalia; order Rodentia; family Hystricidae; genus Hystrix; species Hystrix cristata. The sequence goes on along the minus strand of PVJO010032631.1, from coordinate 6,321 downwards.
CTGAGATATGACGATCAGTCTTGATTTTGTAGATGAGATAACAAAGACTCCACGATGACTAGTGGATTTGGAGCCTGTTGCATTTGACTTCAGGTCTTGGCTACTGCAGTATGCTGCTTTGTTTTCCCAACTGAGTTGACTCATGGTCAAAACCATGGAGTTATTTATTTTTTCATTGAATTACTCATTTTATTAATATGTACTTAAAAAGAATAAAATGCATTTATCTTGAGAGACTATTTTTTAGTGCAGACAAATGTATTTGCCCATATGATTAACAGGTGATAACATGCGTTCAACATACAAAATGCTTCCATTACTCTAAAACGTTCTCTTCAGTCCTTTCCCGGTCAACTTCCCCACTCTAAACTTTAGATACTCGCTCATCATTTTTGTTTTGTTTTGTTTTTAATTGTGTTATGTAAATTCTGCATCTTCCAGAATTACAGGTAGAGACGCCATCAGTTATGTATAATTCGTGTCCAGTCTCTAGTCAAAACTTATTATATGTGAAAAAAAGCAAGAGAATGTGATCCATAACCAACAAAATGAAAAGCAGATTAAAACAAATCCAGAAGTAACATATATGTAGAATCATGGAATAAATAGACAAGAAATTTTATTGCATCTCATGTTTTGTAGGTGCAGAGCGATTCCCCATGCCACCCCTAGTCTTTGAAACTAAGTGTGTTGCAAAAAATGTTGCAGTTAAGACAATTTTTCAGTCTTTTCACAAATTAAGAAAAGGGTTATAATTTGAAAAATGCAAATAAAGACAATAACTAATAAGTTAAATATTTATGTACTTACAAATTTACTATAAATTTTTATTTATAGTTTATTGCTTTTAGACTCAAGAAAATAAATCAATCTCTAAGCTAAAACACGTCTGTTTATACAAATATTTTATATAGTAGAGGTGTAATAATATAAAAAGTTATGGGTCACTGAACAAATTAACAATTTTATTAGTATTTAGTCTTACTCTGAGCTCCCTGCAGTCTTTGTTCTGCATAAATAGTAATTCCTGATTCAAAGAATTTACTGGGATGTATCCATCTTTTCCAATATTTTTTTCTGAAATTAATTCATAATTCCTTAATGAAAAAGCTGTCAGTCTAATAGTCAATGTTCTTAAAATTTTTCATGTTATTTTCTGCTCTGAAACAAAATCCTAAAAATTATGAATTTCAGAGGTTCAAATAAGTTTAATCTTCTCAAATGAAACACTGATCCAGCTGAAATTCTTTCCAGTAGTCTATAAATGAAGATTAATAAGGTATTTGTGGTTTGTGTATGTGTATTGATAACTTATTTCCATATTGGAAATATATATATATATATATATATTCATTCCACCAAAAACATATTCAGGAAAAGAAAAACTTGTACAAATATTTTAATACTAAAATTATTGAGACATCACGAAATTAATATAAATTACTTTTGGCTTGTACAATTACAAGAGGTGCTCAAAGTAGTGACTATCAGCTTCCAGACACTTATTAGTACAGCGAACTGCTGCTGGGGTGATGCTGGTCATGGAGATGGCTGCACGTGCGGTTTCAATTTCTTCTTTGAAGGCCGGCAGTGTAGGGAGTTTTCTGTGATATGCAACATCCTCTAGGGTTCCCTTTATGAGGGTAACAGGTGTGGATGTGGGTTTTTTGGTGGTCTCTCTCTCTCTCTGTCTCCGCCTCTGTCTCTCTTTCTCTCTCTCTATGTGTGTGTAAATATATGTGTGTGTGTGTGTAAGTGTGTATTCTAAAACTTTAACTTTTTAATAACATTGAAAACTCACTACTTATAATTTTGTCCTTTGGCTACACTAGGCCATGTTACACTCTTTTCTGCATGTTTCTTTGTAGTTATTTAATATACAGTACAATAAAGAATTTATTTTTAATATTGCTTCTTTATTTAAGTGGAAATGTAGCAATTATCACTAGGAAATTCAAACATTTCTTGAAAAGTGATTTACATACTACTTACTAAACATGCTCCAAAAGAATATTGTAAGCACTGAAAATCTCAGGATATTTTTATATAAACTATTCTTCAAATTATATATTTATATTGTTTAGCCTAAAATGATTTTTAAAATCCTTTACTCAAATCTACAATAACATCTGATATCGCATATTTTGAACATTGTTCCCATATTATACATTGTTCTAACATGTTTGGTGTTGGACAAAAAAGCTGTCAAGGATACAGTGACTCCTTATTTCCTTTGTCATGAGTTGATTTCCTATGTTTCACCTAAGTAGTTCTATATGTAACACAACCTCCTCTAAATTCTGATATAAAGTTCTTTTGAAATATTTTCCTAATTACCATAAAAAGTTAGCAACAAGATTGCATTATATGGTGATATTGTTTTACCAACAAACTGTTTATTGTCCTTTCAGTACACAGAACTTTACTGCCTATTCTCAGGAGAAAGCCTTCAGCAAAGTAAGGACACTTCAGATCACAGAATTAAATGAATTATAAAACTGTCATAGATGTCAGAATATATTGCAATCAGCAGTAGAGTAACATTGCCTGAAAAACAGCCATTTCATCTAAGGATTTCTTTATGGTCTGGTAAATTACATTACATTTAAACAAAATAGAAATGACATTCCTACACAAAATAGCTTAATCATGCACTACATGGTTAATTTTTTCTGACATACTCTATTTTTTCATTTTACGATTTTTTTAAAATTACTTTGAATTCAAAGAATTTACAGGAAAGCATTATTCTAAAAAATGAGTTATAACCATAACAAAAAGGAAAGAAAAAGCCTTTCCCCCAACTAGAAATATGATTATAGATTTTATACAATAAGAAAAGTAATATTAAATGTTAAATTCAAATAATGATAATTTTGCATGAGTGTGGGTGCGTGTGTGTGTGTGTGTGTTCACATAGGACTGAGAGTGCCAGGAATGAAAAGAAAAAGAAGATAGCAGAAAATATTAAAACCAAAACACTAAGAAGTAAAGCTGTTAATCAAAATGTGTCTTACTAATTTTAAAGTCTTTTATCCTCAATAGAACTCTTTTAAAATAAAGACTCATCATACTAAATACACTGTTCTTGTTAACATGACCTTCTTTTGTATCCATTTACATTATTTTCTTCTTTGTTCTGTTTTTAAATTTATGTTCATGTTTCAAGGCATTGGACTCATTTGTTCATGTCATTAAGAAATGCTGGACTGGGGATTTTATTATTTGATTATTGAGTGTTTCACAGATTCTGAAGCCAATTAGTATTCTAGCTTTGCCCTTCCTTGCTAGACAGTGAATGCAGATAGACGACATTATGCTGTAGACTAGTTAAGAGGTTTTAAATTAGATTTGTGACTTGAAAGTTTGAATAAGAAAACTAATAGAACACAAAATGAAGCAGAGGGAAAATTAGGTTAATTATCTACATCATTCGGTTTGAAAGGCTGCTGATCTACTGTGCTGTTGAGTGCTATTTTCTATTAAAATGTGCTTAATTTTGCCTACATTAAATTTCCATAATTGTGAAAACACATATACATATTTACAGATCTTGGACTCTATTTAAAATAGAAACTTTTAAATAAGTCAGTCGTATTCATTCTGGCTTTCTCTCTCTCTCTCCCTCTAATAAGAAATATTTACAGTTGTGATCACTCCAAATATTCACTTTGTATATTTTTCTCCATTAAAATATCTGCTTTAAATTGTTAGTTGAAGATAATATATGCTAAATGTAAAGATATTTTTTCTACCTCTTCTCTTATGTCCCAGCACCTCTAAAATATCTTTCGCTTACCCAGAAAAAATGTCAAAGAACGATGGCAAACAACATCTGCTCTGCAAGATTTCACTCTAACAGCAGAAGTCAAAGTCTCAATCTATTTCAGAGACTACTTCCTTTGAGTAGTCCAGACACATTGAACCAATTATCTTGAAAATCTGCTCTGGTCAGATACCTTAGATTCCTGCATCATGTAGATATGCACACACACTCTGTGTGTGTGTGTGTGTGTGTGTGTAGTTTGCACACTTGGTTCATTCTTCTCTAATGGTAATGACATTGATATTCAGTTGAAGTAATTCTTGATGCTATACCAAATCTGCCCGAATAAACATCACCTGCTCCTCAGAAAAGATATCAGGTTCTCCTCTTTCTTTCAGACTTGATGTATTTTAAACATTCATTTTAAATATGAACTATTTTAATTCTCTGACCCTCATAGAGTGAGGTTGCAATAATGCCTTGTGGTTGCTAGAATAACGAGGGAGTTAGGAAAGAAGGCTTGTAATTTCTGCTTAATGACGAATGAAGCATAACAATTATTATTATTGTTTTTTTATATATTTTTTTAAATTTTATTTTATTTTAATGGTACATTGTAGATGTACATAGTGATGACACTCATCATCGGGAATTTGTACCTGTACGTGACATATCTTGTTGCTTCTTTTTTTCCCATTCCCCTCCTCTCACCCCCTCCTCCCTCCCTATCTACAAAAGCTTTGTTTCTGTTTTTTCCTTCCATTTCTTATTTCTCTTGTCCTCGGTTCTGTTCCCCCTACCTTGTTCCCTTTCCCATTTGGATATTTTCTTCCCTTTCCCAATATAATACATTTTAGTCTTTATTTACACCTTCAGTTTCTTACACCAGAGAAACATGCGGTGTTTAAACATGTGTCCGATTTATTTCACTTAAGAGTATGGTCTCAATAAGGACAAAGGGGTAAAATAGATATCATGTTTTTTTAAAAAAAGAGAGAGTATTCAAAAGAGAGGAGAAGTAGATAGGGAAAAGGGGGATAAAGAAGAAGGTTAAAAGAAAAGTAAGATGAAAGAGGAAAAAATGGAAAAGCATAACTACACTTGTTGCAAATAGGGAGGGGTGGGTGAATGGAAGGGAGGGGAGGGGAAGGGGGGAAGGGGGGAAAACCAAGATGTATCATGTACAGGTACAAAATAACCATGTTGATTATGATCATTATGTATACAATGTACCAATACATGTTCTTGGTAAAAATAAAAAAAAATTAAAAAAAAAAAGAGTATGGTCTCAAGATGCATTCATTTAATTAACTGTAAATACAAGGCAGTTTCTAGGTAATATTTTATACAGGATTATATGGCTAATTACATAATGGCAGAATTAGGAATGACCAGCTTATCCCACCAGAGAATAAAAATGAGTCATAAATTATCTCTCATTTCTTCTAATATATTTTCTTTTTATATGATGCAACTATTTTGAATAATTATGTTTCTTTTTATGTACACTTTAACTAATTAAGAATAAAATGATGAAACTCTCTTTGGTGAAAAAAAGAGAGGTAGATGGTGAAACTGCTAAGCAACATTACATCATTGACAGATAAGCTAACATAAATTCTCAAAGTAGAGAAACTGAAAGCAAAAGCGATTCCCAGTATCCAGCATCCATTTAAATTTTAAGTAAAGAATAAATACAATATACAAAAGAAGAAAGGATCTGGGAATGGCTTGTTTACCAAATTTTTTTTGCCATAATTAGGATGGTTTTCTCTAGTTCTGTGAGGTGTGCTATTGACATTTTGATTGGGATTGCATTAAATGTGTATAGTAGCTTTTTGGAATCATGGCCATTTTCATTTTATTGGTTCTGCCTATCCGAGAACAAGGAATAGCTCGCCATTTTTCTGATATCCTCTTCAATCTCCTTTCACAGAGTACCATAGTTTTCAATGTAAAGGCCCTGTACTTCATTCATCAGATTGATTCCTAAGTATTTCATTTTTCTTGATGCTACTGTGAAATGTGTTGTTTCCCTAATTTCTCTCTCATTGAGTTTGTTATTTGTGCTATCGAATTTTGTCCATTGACTTTGAGTCCTGCTATGCTACTGAATTTGGTTATTATATCTAGGAGTCTTTTGGTCGAGTTTTTGGGGTCTTCTATGTACAGTATCATGCTATCCACAAATAATAATAATTGAACTTCTTCCTCTCCTGTCCTAATGTAATCCTTTCATTATTTTTTCTTGTCTAATTCCTCTGGCTAATAGTTCCAGAGCTAAACTGAATAGGAGTGGTGATAATGGGCATCATTGTCTTGCTGCTGCTTTCAGAATGAGGGCTATTACTTTTTGACCATTTAGCACGATGTTGGCTCTTGGTTTGTCATAGATGGCTTTTATCAGATTGAGATAAACACCATCTATTACAATCTTCTGTAGGGCTTTTATCATGAATGAGTGTTGGACTTTGTCAAATGCATTTTCTGTATCTATTGAGATGATCCTTTGATTTTTTTCATTTGTTCTGTTAATGTGGTGTAGTACATTTATT
>PVJO010032630.1:0-12981 GCA_004026905.1 Hystrix cristata | reverse complement strand
GCTAAGTTCTGCATCCAGGAGAGCTCAAGTGGTGCCTTTTGACTTGGAAGATTTTTGGGCTGGCCTAAGAGTGGCTTCTTCTTTCAAACTGGGGCAGAGGGTGGATCTGGGAGGGGAAGACAGGCCCCGGGCAGGACCCTTAATCCTCGTGACTCCAGCTGCTTGTTGGGGCTGACTTCAGGCCCCCCAGGGAGAATAATGCTGTGTCCGTGGACAGATCCTTCCAGCATTATTGACACTGATGCATCGTCTTGTCACTTAAGTGACCAGGGCAGCTGGAAGTGATTCCCTGTGGCAGGTGCAGGCTCTGCTCCCTGGAGCCTCTTGCTCTGGTTTGATACGTTGCTTCAGAAGAACAGAAGGCGGATGTAGCAGTGTCCCTTCCCTGGCCCAGGACACTCTATTAGATGTCTCTGGAGTCTCTGAGTTTTTCCCCTCAATGAGTATATATTAATATTTACAATGGAAATTTAAAAATAAAAAATAGAGCGATAGTTTCTTACTCAGAGGCATCCTTTGAAACAATCCAAGAATGAGTTGTTTGTATTTGAAAGGATTTTTTAATGGGCATTTAGCCAATGACAAAATAACTTTCTCTTAAAAAAAATGATGTCCATCTCATTTGTTTTTCCAAGCAGCATTGCTTTTGGACCCCACATTTGTCAAGGCGCTGGTGATCCCAGTGCCTCAGCAGACCAGGGCAGAGGGGAGCCTTCCAGCGGTCACCCTGCAGGCTCCTCTAGACTCCTACCTCTGCCACTTACTCGCTGTGGAATCTTCTGCCAGTCACTTAACCTCTCTGAGCCTCAGTTTTTTAATCTATAAAATGGGAGACTAATTCTATACCTATCTCATGGGGTTGTTGAAGTATTAAATTAAGTAATATATTTAAAGAGTTTAGCGTAATGTTAAGTAAATATTAGCTGGTGTGAGGATGATGATGATGATATCTCTACCATCTATAATCCAGAGGAGGAATCTATGGTGAGGAATGGCATGAGGTCGAATTGTGGGGAAGTGGGTTGACTCTGTCTCAAACATTTGAGTGGAGAATTGTGGTCAGCCAAAGCAGCAATAGGAAAAACATCAACTGCACTGGAGGAAGACTCACCGTAGTCCTGTAGCTCTTGTGATCTGTGGACTTCCCATTTGTTTATTCATTTCCCAGGCAATTCAGTGTCAGGCAGCCAGTGGTCAGGGTGTACATAATAGAGCAGCCAAAGGAAGAGGCAGGGGCCTGTGCCTCTTGTTCAGGAGGTGGGCCTGGCCAGGGAAGTGGATTTCTGCACACCTGGCAGTCTTGCTTGTCCACTAGTGCTCCCACCTGCCAAGCTCTGACTCTCCGGCCATGAAGTACCACAGTGGTCATACCCAGCTTCCTGGATGCCTCTCATGGTTATCTTTTTTTTTTTTTTTTGAAGTACTGGAAACTAAACCCAGCGCCTTCACACTGAGTGACATCCTCAGCCCTTTAAAATTGTTTTTTAAATTTTGAAACATTGTTTCACTAAGTTGCTACATTGCCTGGGGCGAGGCTCCAATGTGTGATCCTCCTGCTTCAGCTTCTCAGAGTGCTTAGATTATTACAGGTGTGCACCATAATGCCTGGCTGCTCATGTTCTCTTATCCGTCCTTTCCTAATGTCCTTGAGAAAGAGGCCAGCACTGGGAGAAGGCAGAGGTTTGATACTGTTGATTTTGACTCCCCTCTGGTGGATTAGAGCATGTTGCTGAGATGGGCTTGCAGGCCCAATGCTGGTGGACCAACTCAGCTGGGCCTGGTTGTTTGGCCGTAAGTGGAAGCATCATCTTCTGATGATGGCTCAAGTTCTTCTCGTGGTACCTGCTGGGCCTGGGTATCATCTTCTGATGGTGGGTGCAGCCACAAAGAAGAGTGAGATCGGGCTGTGTGTCTTGTCTCAGTGTCCGAAAAGAGCTCTAAGCATTTGTCTTTCAGGCATCTTTTGGGCCTGAAACTTTCACAGATAGGCAGTAACATTATCAACTGACTGGACCAGGCGCGTCTACCTTGAAATGCTTTCATCTGTCCCCACTGAGACTGTTATTTATTTCGAATGGATGTTGAAAGCCCTTAATCTGGTATGTCACTGAGCGATAACTTACCGAGGAGAGTTAAGAGTTGAGAGACAGAGTATTAGGGTAGAGTGGAGTGACGGCTCATCCCTGCGGCGGGTGACTCCCGGTGCCTGCAGACTGTCGAGAGCTTTCTTAGCGTGCATGGTTTAACACACTCTTGTGCGTGTGGCTCTCCTTTGGCTTACCGGGAATTCAGCCGAGACAGGAGGTCCCTTAGTGCAGTATCCTCCCACTGGCCCCATCTTTTGGTTCAATTCAATAGTCAATGTTTACTTACCATGAATGCATAAATATTGTTTGTTGTCGAGTCATGGAGCGTGTTATAATTACGTTTCCTTTCTTATATAACTTTCCATTTTCTCTGGCGTTAATGATTAATTCATGTTTCCAGGTTTTCAGCGTAGCGTGGTTCTCTATGTACCTATCTTTATTTTTCATTATTTTAATTTATTCTATAGTAATTCCCCTAATAGTTTTTCCCCCCACAAAAGCTGGCATGTATTAGATATCCCGCCTGTTTCATTCTTTCCACCAGGAGACCTCACTTCTAGAACTTTCCATCCTCTAATGGACACTTGCTTTTTAACAGTAGCCTGCCGAGAAAGAGTGCAAGAGGGTGCATTTTTTGAGCTCTTGTATATTTTGGAGTATCTCTGTTCTACTCCCAAACTGGTTGATAGTATGCCTGGGTATAAAATTCTGGACTGAAATAACATTGAAGGTTACATCATTACATCCTGGGTTTTAGAGTTGATGTGGAAAAGTCTGCTGATACACAGATTCACGTTCCTTTTTGTATGGTGCGTGTTTATATTTGTTCTCTGGGTTGTCAAGTGGTTTTCAGTTACCTGTGTACTTACAGCGTTTGATGTAGATGTTCTGTCAGTCATGGTGCTGGGTACTTGGTGGGTTGAGAGAACATTTCCTGGGAAATGTTCTCGTACTGTTTCTCTGGTAATTTTCTCCTGTTACGGTGAAACAATCTTTCATTGTACTCTAATTCTGAACTTTAGGAATTCAGCCAGCAAACATTGGAGAGGGATGCTTGTCTTTGCTTTCACAATGTCTGGGACCACGTCTTGGGTGGTTCAGATGGCTGGCGTACTCACTCGGGTCATGAATTAGGGGCCTCGCCTCTGGCGTAGCTCTTGGCTCAGGTTCTTCTCGTGGCACTTGCCGGGCCAGAATTGTCCCAGATGGTTTCTTCATGTGCAGGGACTGGGATATTTGGAACATCTGGGAGTTTACCGGCCGTGTCTCTCCGTATGGCGAGCCGCAGCACGGCAATCTCAGACTTCTAAATGTTGGCTTGCTGTCCCGGGAGCACATGTTCCTAGAGATCCAGTGGAAGCTGCAAGAATATCTGTGACTTGGCTGTGGAAGTTGAGCAATGTTATTTCTGTCCTGTTCTGTTGGTCAGAAATGAGTCACAGGGTCAGCTGGTAGGGACCACACAAGTGGATCACTGTCAAGAGATACAGCTCATCTGGAGGCTGACTGGGGATGTTTGCTATCGCAGCTCCCCTTCTTTCTGTCTGTTTACCTCTTTCTGGAACTTCCATTGGTCAGATGTTGGATCCTCTGATATTTTCCTTTTCTACCTTTGTCTTTTTTTTTTTGGTGCTGGGGATTGAACTCGGGTCCTTGTGCTTGCAAGGCAAGCACTTTAACCACTAAGCTAAATCCCCAGCCCCTCTACCTTTGTCTTTTTGTTCTACTTTTGTGGAAATGTCTTCAACTTAGTCTTTCAATCCTGTTTCTGATTTCTAAGATCTCTTCCTTGGACCCTGACCATTCTGTTTTTATAACATTCTCTGTTGTGTTAAGGATACAAAATCTTACCTCTCTGAGGATATTAATTATAGTGTTTTTTAGTTTCCATTGGTTCATTCATTGTCCATTTCTTCCAGGTTCTTCTTTTGTGTTATCTCTTCTCCCTTAAATGTCTGGTCTTCTCTTTCTTGCTGTAGCCAAGAACGAGATGTTAGGGAGTGGATCGGAAGCTCTGTGTGGGTGGACTGGCTTGCTGCCTGGGGGCTTCCATGCAGGGGCTGGTGGCCAATAAGCAAGCTGTGCTTTTCTTTAGAGGAGCCCAGGTGTTATCTTTCCTCACAGATTGTTCAGTTTCTCAGGGTGGTGGGAGTTGGGGACATCATCTGACTGGTGGAGCATCTTAAGTATGAGCCCTCCCTCCTGCTACTTTGGTCCCGCATCTCAGGTGTAGAGACCTGGTGCACCCTCTTTTCAGCTCCCTCCTCTTGTGTGAATGCGTGGGCTGCAATTTCCACCACTCTGCAAGGGGAGTTACCATCTTTTTTTCTGTTGCCCACCTTCCAAGCACCTGTAATCTCCCATAGGCTGAATTTTGCTTTCCCATTACCTTGTCCTGTCACCCCCGCCCAATATTATTTTAAAGGGCTTCAAAGGAAATGAAACATCATGAATCCACATGATCACTCTGATATGTTCATCGTGGAAGTCTCAACGGGCTTAATGATGTGTCTGTCTCTGTGACTTAAACTACTCGAACAATGATGTTTTATTATCATAAATGTCATACACCCAAACTGAGTGAATCATAAAATGAGCACTCACACCCTTGCCATCCAGGTGAAGAAGGACCCAAGGCTGGGAAGACACTGCTGTTCTGTGCCTGGGTGACTCTGGGCTTTCAGGCTTGATTCTCAAGCTGTCTATAACCTTGTGAGCTGGCTGCCTTTGCCCTGACCGTGAGGCAGCTCCCTCCACCCAGGCCGGAGAGTGCTGAGCAGAACTGCTGACCACGTGAACAAAGCTGCCCAGCTGGCAGTTTCCCAAGGACGCAGTGCTGTAAGAAGGGTGTAGGCAGGTGGGTTAGGGATTTCTTCAGCACTCGGGACGTGCAGGCTCTGAATAGCAGGTGACCTGCCTGTCACCCCTCCCTACCACTTGCCTCTCTCTCCTGTCTCTTTTTGCTTTCTTGGCTCTACGAGTTCCCCTGAGGCCTCCTCTCTTCTCCTGGTCTCAGCCTCCCTCTATGCTCATTACACCTGTCTCTCTGGTTAGGCTTAGTTCTTTTCCAGCCAACTCGGGTGTCCTGGGGGCCCTGATTCCCTGTGTCTGAAATGAATGCCTTATCATCTGTCTCTTGCAAACCCAGTTCTCCTTGGTCTGTACAATGGCTGAAGCATCAATCATTCAGTTTTCTGAAACCCGAATGTTTTGGTATAGTCAGATGTCTTCCCCTTTTACCTCCAGGGGCCAAGCCCTTTTGGTTTTGCCCCTTAAATGTTGTCGCAGAACTCTGATCTGTTCATTTCACTTCTGTGAAATGAGCCATAAGCACAGGGGAGCCTCTCCCATCTTGTTCCTTCCCCTGCCTCCAACAAATTGGTGCTTCTTCTCTCCTCTCTGATGCCCTGGAACCCACAACACAGTCCTGCACTCCAGCCAGGCCCTGCCTTGGGCAGAGCTCAGATGGATTACCTGGTGCCTGCTTCCCCACCTCAGCCGTCCTCAGGCCCCCTTGGCTGATTCTGTCACTGTAAAAGATCAAAGTGACACTTGCAATGCAGATGACCCCGGACAGCCTTGGGTGCCAAGAGGATGCACTCACCCCACTCAGGGAAGTGGTGGGACCTGGAAGGCCCTTGAAATGTTGGCTTTTCTTCTTCAGAGGTGGTGTGGCATGGGGCTCAAGGTCATGGACTTTGGAGCCGAACTGCATGGGTTCAAGCCTTGATCTGCTACTTTGCGGGGACTTTGCACAAGTTACTTAACCTCTCTAAGCCTCAGTTTTCCCATCTGTAAAATTTCCTCCAGATGATCATGGTGAGTAGTGAGAGTATATGTGGATCACTTCAGCCAGTTCCTAGGACATGAGAAGCTCTTGGGACTGTTTGCTGGCATTTGCCTTTCAAGGACCTGCCAGGAAGCTGGGTATGTGCTTCCTGAGTGTCAGCGATACCTGCTTTCCGTAGCACCATGCCATTCACTTTGCCCCTGCCTGTGTCCGCCCTGTGCTTTTCCTTCCCAGCTTCTCCTGGTCTTTCCCTCTGGGCCTAGGGCAGCTGTCTCTTCCTGTGGCATACCTTAACCAACCCCCAAGGAGGCCTGAGCCTTTCTTCCCTGTGTCCCATGACACTTTATTCTGTATTTCTTTTGCCTACGCCCCACAATTAATGTCAGCAAATGGGTTTTTCACGTGGGTGTGTGGTGCCTTCAGGTTGGGTTTTGCATTTCACTGCTCTTGCCTGGAAAAGGTTGTATTCTCGTGAGACAGTTGCCAGTGCCTGTGCTGAGACACAGCCCACCCTGGGTCTCCGAGAACTCAAGTGTAGAGGACAGGAGAAGGTGGTGGCTGGTGTCCCTCCCTCACATCCTACAGTGGCATGCGGGCCAGGCAGAGCTGGCTGTCTCATGGCGATGGGACAGAGCAATGGATCTGGTGTTGGAGGTCTCTGGAATGAGGTCCATCTCTTGCACTTTCTGACGGTGACCTTGGGCCTACATTGAACCCCTGGAGTCAGTTACCACCTGCTCATGTGTGAACCGTGAAGCATTAGTCAGCCCTAAAAGTTGCTTGTTTGGCAGAAGGTTATTTTCCTAAGGAGGGAGTGATGGCTTGCTCACATGGGTAGGTTGGTCCTTCACCCTGAGACACTCTTGCAGGAGGATGCTCAGCAGTCCCCCTCCAGGGGCGGCTGAGGGCCATGCTGGTTCTCTGGGTTCACCTTGTCGTGTCCTGCTTCTTTTGGCTCTTGCTCTTTCTCCTAGCCCTTTTCCCCCTTCTCACAGAGCCCCGACATTCAGTAGGTACATTACTCATGTCTGTCCGTAAATGAGTTGTGCTTCCGGACGAATTCTTCCAGAACCATGGCTGCTCGCTTCCTGTACACTTGGCCTGGAGTGATTTGGAAACCGCCTCTTTGGAGAAGAGGAGGGAGCCATAGTTTTGGGGAATTCCTGTGACTCTCTGGGCCACACTGTCCTTGTCTGTATAATTAGGCTTTTGGGTGGCATCTCATGATTTTTCCCAGGGGCTTCTGGTTTCTGCATTCATGAACCCTGGGATTGAATTGAGGGTGGGGTCTGCCATTTTGGAGAGTTTTGAATCCTCACAGGTCTGACATTGTGCTTTAAATTTCTGGGATTTTTAAAGAGTGCACAGAGTGGGATGGGATGCCCAAGTCAACAGTGCCAAGTACCAACAGGTCAGCAATACCCACTCTTTCCCAAGGGGCCCATCAGGTTACCCGCTGTACCTGCCAGAGCCTCCAGTCTGGAGTCCTGAGCCCTTTGCCCTTCCTCTTGCCACCAGTTCTGCTGGGCTGGTGCAACTTTCTCCCCTTCTACTCTTGCCTCAGGCAGAGCAGTTTTGACGTTAATGCTCTCACCTCTGTGTCTTTCCTCATGGGGCTTGGAATTAGGCCAGGTACACACACCCAGCACCTAGTGGCCCCCATACAGAGGGGCGGGGTGGGGTGGCTTTCATGTTCCTGCCTCCTAGATTTAGAGTTCGGAGTATGAGGGGTGTCAAGTTACCCCAGAGTTGAATACATTCCTGTCCTTTGTCCACCTCTGCCGTCTGATTGGCTTTCTGCCTCAGCCTGTCCTCTACATACCTATTTTATCCAGTAGGTTGGACTGAAGCCTCAGCAGTGTGGCCGCCACCACAGTGGTGGCAGCCAGGTATTGGTTTCTGTTGTAATGGCCAGCACTGTGCTAAGTGTTTCGCAGCCTTATTCAAAATGATGTGGCAGGTGGTACACCATTTCACAGGTGAGGAACAGAGAGGTGAAATAACCTGACCACACAGCTGATCGGGGATGATGCTGGGATTCAGGGATGGGCCTATTGGACACCAAAACCAGTGCTTTGGAATCACTGTACACACTGCCTGCCTGCCTGCCTGCCAAGGCCAAAGCCCGGCCCTTTACTCCTGCCTGTGCTGCCAGCGTGGATGGATATTCTTGAATGTTATTTCCCAGCCATGGGGATGCCCCTGAACTGCTGGTGTGAGGACCACACGATTATGCTGCTGGGCCTGGGGACTCCATACCCGCTGGCCAGGAGGACTTCTCTGGGCATGGACCCTCGGCCTCCACCACACTCAGTGTCTGCTGTCCCTCCCTGGCCTGGCTTGCCTTGTGAGCATGTAACTTTCTGCTACCGTGAGAACTAAGACATGAGTCATGTTGAGAAGCTGTAGAGGGATTAGGAGGTGAGAGTCAGCTAGCCCATTTCGTAGACGGGAAAGCAGACCCATGACTGTGTGGGTCCAGCTCATCGGGGTTAGCTGGCTAGAGCTAGTCCTGACTTCTCTCATTATGTCTGTTTCTTAGGTTGATTTTTCTTGGAGCATTTGGTTTTGTTTTATTTTTTAGAGTATTGTGTCTAGTCTAGCTGGTCATATAGGGTGGGGAATGTGCAAAGTTAGAAACGTAAAATCTTCCCACATGGATGGCTGTGCTGCAGGTACTTCAGAGTGCTGGGTGTGGGGCAGAGAAGTGTGGCTTTCGGCAGGGTGGGGTGGAAAGGAGGCCCTGCTCAGCACTGTGAGCCTTTACCACCATGCCACAAATCAAGAATGTGTGCCACTTGGGCCCTTGGGGACACCAAAAGCAGTGAGAGAGGAAACTAAGCAGCAGGAATGGCAGATGGAATCCATTTGACACCCCCCTTTGTTGTTCCTTTTTCAAAAATTGAGATATAATTCATATGTCATAAAACCCATCCTTCTATAATGTAATAATATATAAATATATAGTGTGATTATATATACATATATATAAGTATAAAATTCAGCAGGTTTTAATATATTCATAAAGTTGTGCCACCATCACCATGATCTAGTTCCAGAACATTTTTATCACCCCAAAAAGAAACTCTGAGGGCTGGGGATTTAGCTCAGTGGTTAGAGTGCTTGGCTCGTGAGCACAAGGCCCTGAGTTCAATCTCCAGCAGACAAAAAAGAAAAAAAAGAAACTCTGTTCCTATTAGTAGGTAGTCCCTCTTTCCTTCAATCCTCCATCAACCAGTGCTCTCCCTTTTATCTCTAGATTTCCTGTTTTGGACTCTTCATAGAAATGGGATCATACAATATGTGGCCTTTGAATCCCATTCTTTCACCAGTATGGTTTCAAGGTCCATCTGTGTTGTAGCATGTATGACTACTCCATCCTTCTTTAGGACTGAATTCCATCGTGTGGAAGGATTGCATTTTGTTCACTCATTTGTTTGTTGATGGATGTTTGGGTCGTTTCCACCTTTTGGCTTCTGTGGATCATATTCTTCATTTTTACCTTGAGAAGCTCTTTCCAGCATTTGTCTGTACTCTTCTAGTTTGGCTGCCTGGAAGGCAAGAACTGTGTGGTTGGGGAGGTGGGATGGCGAGAGACGCAGAAAAGGGAGTTTGCAGGTTTCCCAGAACTCTGCAGGTTTCCCAGAACTCTGTGCCAGAGGGAGGCCTTCGCCCAGCCCCAGAGTCATCTGCTGCTTGGTGGGTATTTTCCCTGCTGTTGATTATTGACTAGAGGTTGTGGTCCTGAGAGTAGATCCCCAGGGCTAGAAATGGTGCTTGTTTGAGATTCCAGAAATGTTTTCCAAGATACTTAAACAGCTCTGCACTTTGCTTCTCAGTCTCCACTTTGCGACCAGATCACCATTTTATAAGTTGTGTGATTGTCATAGTCTACATTGCATAAAGGACTTCGTGTTTTATTTCAAAGCCATTACTTTTAATTCAGAGCAGTGTTGCTTGGCTCTTTGCAGGTGGACACAGGGACATGAGATAACTTAACCAGTGTCACACAGCAGAGAGAAGGGACCCTGAACCTGGGAATCTCCACAAGAATTTGTGAGTGGTGGTACACACTTGCGGTGATGGGTCTGGGGCAGAGCCACCTGAAGGTGGAGGCAAGGACCCTGGAGGTCTGGGCGCCATCCTAGGGACCACTCCTGTGATCCGCCCAGCCCTGTCTGGTGAACAAGTCCTGTCTAGGTGGACGGTCTTCCAAGCCCCTTTGATCCTTTCTGGCTGGGGCTGCATTTGGCTGAACTAGTTGGGATCCCTCCTGGGTTTCCTGAGCCCTCCCCTCTGCCCCGACATCTCTCATGCTTCAAAGGACAAAGTCCCGGAGTAGGAAACCTCAGTGGCACCCCAGGTGGAGGAGACTCTTGACTTTCCCATCCAGCTGCCCTCGCTCCCTTCGCTTCCAGCTGAATGTATAACTTCCTTTCCCCTTGCTGTCTCTCCATCCTCCTTTTCCCTTCCTTCTAGGTTGTCTCTGTCACTAATACCTCCTCTTATGGATCCCCGTGAGTCTCCGGGTGGGTCTGGGACCCTGTGTCGTAGGACAGTTTATAGCTGAGTTGATCAGGGCCATGGCACTTGGCAAGATAACTGTCGCTCACGAGAAAGTTGTCACTTCTGCTTATAATAAATGAAAGCAGATTCAAGGTTATCCCTTGATATAGCTGTATCACTTTGACCTACTCATAATGTGATATGTTTGCCTGAGTGGGAAAGAAAGGACTGGAATTGCATTGAGTGCTGCAGCTTACTCTTTTTTTTTTTTTTTTAATTTTCTTATCTGTGTACCAGCTGGTAGCTTGGTCGGGTCTGGCTGTGTCGGGGCAGGGTGGCTCACATGTACATGTCGTTCTGGTGACGGCTGGGGCAGGACAAGGTCAATCACAGCTGATCAGAGCAGGAATGGTGAGGCAGAAGCAGAGATTTCATCTCCTTGTTTTTGGTCCTCCATCCCCAAGGCCAAGGCTAGAGCTAGAGACCTGGGCTGTGTGTGGCTTTCCTAGGGCTGCCCTTACCAAGTGCTAAAACTAGATGACTGAAAGCAACAGACGTTTATCGGCTCAGTTCTGGAGGCCAGAAGTCCAAGATCAGTGTGTTAGCAGGGCCATGTGCTCTCTGAAGCTTCTGGGGAAACATCCTTCTTTGTCTCATCTAGCTTCTGGCAGTGCTAGCAATCCTTGGCATTTCCTTTACTTGCAGCCACATCCCTCGAACTTCTGCCTCCGTTGTCACAGGGGGCTCTCCATTTGTCTGTCTACATGGTCACCTTTTCTCCTTGTAAGAATACTGGTCCTCAGCTCTTGGCAAGGGCGCTGGAGACACAAGTGGGATGGTGCAGTGTGATACCCTGTAGGTGTTACCCAAAGCCATCTGTATGCCAAAGCAAGGTGGATTCTATTTGCAGCCAAGGGCCTGTGTGAATGGAGTCTGGTTCTGATGTTTTCAAGGGCAGCAGCCCTGCCTTCTGCCCACCTGGGCTCTGCCCCCTCCAGAGTCCTGGGCATAGTGCTGGGGCTGATACGAGGCTATTAGCTGTGGTGTTTGTTCCTGCTCTCAGCTGTCACTGGGGAAGTTGTTCTGAGTGGAAACTGCCTGTGTTCCCTCTTGATGGGTTCCCACTGTTCACCACTCCCTAGGGATGAGTCCTGGGAGCTGACATGGGGAGAGGGGCTCAGCACAGAGAGGGTTGGAGTCGGGGACATTTTTTCTGGTACTCACAGACCTTGGAATCACATCTGCTCTGGTCCCATGGATGTAGACGTAAACTCAGACAGCATGACTGTGTGTGAATGTCCCTTGGTTGGTGGTGTTAAAAACCTGCCACCTTTGACCCCCTCCAGAGTGTTCCCGGAGAGTCTGGCCTGCCGCTGTTCAAGGTGTTCACAAGCCGTCTTCAGAGGAATGGGCCTGGGGCTGAAGGTCCGGGTGGGGGGCTCCCCTTCCCTGACAGACTTCCAGCCCGCAGGAGAGCTGCCCTTGTCCTCACTTAGGGGACCTGAGAGTAGTGCTCCATCCTCCACATCCTTCCTTTCTTCTTTCTCGTCCCTCCTCCTGGCTCTTGGGGGCCAGGGCCATCAAGGAGGAACAGGAGCCACTTGGGAAGGGGCTAGGTGGCAGGAGGACAGAGCCTGGTCTGGGCCCGCTCTGTTGGGTCTAAGGCAGGTGCAGGCAGAGCAGCAGCAGGACCCCACAGTGATGATGTTGAGGCCATGCAGGGAGGGCAAGCTGGTGGCTCTAGCTGAGAGGTTGGGAGAGGTGGTGCTTTCCTTTGTGAATGTGTGTGCACCAGTGTGCATGTGTGTGCACGAGTGTGCATGTGTGCACATGCTGAGTCTTGGCCCTGCTGCTTCCTGTACCAGTTAACAGCCTGCGCCAGGAGTAAGGGAGCCCTCTCCCCAGCCACCGCACATCACATCACCAAGAGCCAGGAAGAAATAAGGATAAAGGCAGGTGGAGTTGCAGGAAGGGGTGTTGATGGTGGCCAGAGTGTTGGTTAATGGAGTCCTGTGGATTCTGTGCCAAGGCAGATGTTCTCCAACCTTCTCGTCTGGCTGCTTAGAGGACAGTGAAGGTGGCTGGTTGTAGGGGCAGCAGGGGTTATTGTGCCAGGGTAGCACAGCCTGGTTTCTCAAGAGATGTTAGACAGGGCCTGTACTGTGGGCTGAGGGGGGTGGGGCAGGATGGTATCTGGGCCCCAGGGTCAGGGCCAGGCCTCTGAGAAGCCAGGGGCTGCGCTGTGCAGGAAATGTGGGCTTCTCTCATGAGGAGGGTTTGGATTGGAGTTGTCACCTGTACTGGCAGGACGTGGGCTGGAAACAGGTACAGAAGCATTCCCTGCAGGTGGCAGTGGGGGTCCTTTGATCATTTAAGTGGGACCCAGGTGTCAGGCTGACTCTCTTAGCTGCTTTAAGGTGGGGCTCTTACAAAGCTGGGGGCTTTGACAGCTTAACCTGGTCTTTGTAGGCTCTCGGTACGTTATCTATGCCTTCCCCTACCCCTCTCGGGCTATATCCAGGCACGTCCCAGACACCAGCATCCCTCTCCTGAGGATTCCCCAGGTTCTGGCCAGCTTGCCCTCTTGCATAACTCACT
>PVJO010032629.1:0-12964 GCA_004026905.1 Hystrix cristata | reverse complement strand
TTCTTTGTCTGAGAAATGTTTATTCATTTCAGTTGCCCATTTTTGGATTGGGTCTTTAAATTTGGGAGGTTTAATTTTTTTGAGTTCTTTGTATATTCTAGATGTTAGACCTTTGTCTGATGGATAGCTAGCAAAAATTTTTTCCCAGTCTGTGGGTTTTCGCCCTACTCTATTGGTGATTTCTTTTGCGGTGCAAAAGTTTTTTAGTAGCATGTGGTCCCAAGCACTGATTCTTTGTATTGTTTCCTGTGCATAGACTCTTCAAATTTTGAGACTGGGTCTCACTAAGCCACTAAATTGCCCAGGCTGGGCTCAAACTTGTGATCTTCCTGCCTCAGCTTCCTAGAGTGCTGGAATTACAGGTGTGGGCCACCATGACTGGCTAGTGATCTCAGTTGTAAAGTATTAATCATATGGACAGTCACACATAAACACCAAAAAGAATGTACAAAGGCATTCATTGTAGTCAGGTATATAAGAGACAAAGTTTGGAAACATTTTAAATATTCATTATTACAAATCTTAAGAAAGCATGAAAAAGTCAAGGCAGCTCTAGATGTACTAATATGCCAATTTAGAGACAATAGATAAGAGAAACAGAGCAAGTGTTAAAAGGTGGAAGTGAATACATATACACAATTAGGTATATATTCATATATACCATGAATACGTGAATTCAGAAGTATGCCTAAAATAGCCTGAAAAGATACACAAAATTTTAGCAGTAGTTGTGTTTGACATGGGTGGTCTGGGGAGCAAGAGCTAGGTGGGAAGGAGACTTATTTTCCAGTGTTAGCTTTCCGTGTTATTGAAATTTATACCATGTGCATGCTTCAGAGTGAATGAATGAAAGAATCTCCACTTTGCAAAATCCAGAGGTCCTGCTTTTGGGCTTTCTTGGCAACTTCCGGACGGTTGAAGGGACAGCAAAGGCCAGTGTCACACAGAAGGGGACTGATCTATCCCAATCTCCTTGAGCTCTAAATCCATTTACAAATTCAAGTTCGGCCTTTGGAGTCCCATTGGCCCGGGGTGACAACTTTCCTTAGTGTCTTGGCTCTCAAAATTGTGCAAGAGAAGCACAAGCAGGTGTGGGGAGCTTGTTCACAGGGCAGTTCCCCAGCCCCATCCCTAGAGATTCAGAGTGGAACCTGGGGTGGGGCCAGGGACTATTCACTGGTACCTGAGTGAGTCTTCCAACACCCACCTGGAGAAGCAGGCCCTGGTGGTGTTTTACTTTTGTTCAGGGCTTGACTGCCAGACAGTGCTGGAGTGGAGAAGAAAGCACTGTGCTTTCTTCTTTCTCCTTGTTGTTGTTGTTTTGTTGGTGCTGGGGATGCACTCGGGGCTTGACGCAAGCTAATTAGACACCCTCCCACTGAGCTACACCTTAGCCAAGAGAGCTGTCCCCACAGTCGTTCATTCGCATCTTCCTAAAGCTCAGTGGTTAGAGTGCTTGCCTCACCAACCTAACCAATCTCCCTGTGCGAGCTGAGGGATGGCAAATGCCTGGACTACCAGGGCTCACTGATGAGTGTCCTGTGTTCTGTTTGACTTTCTGGCTCCCTGGCCTTCTCCTTTAAAATAAAAAAATACGCACATAAGCAAGCAAGTTACCCTTTGGGCTGTGGTGGACCCCCCCCCCGCCCTCTCCTCTTTCTCCTCCAAACTACAAATCAGCGGGACAACCCGTCTGAAATAAGGGCTTCTGCTGCCAATATCCAGGCGGTACATTCCTACAGGTGACTGGACCAAGCTGGACCCTCCCTCGGGGGCACGATCTGGTGGTGTCCCCATCCTGCGGGCGTCCCTCGAGCGCGGCGGTACAGGGAGGTGGAGGCTGGAGCCTGCTGAGGTCATTTCCTGTGCCTGTCCGCGAGCCGCCGGCGGAGGGGAGCCGGCGATCGCCTCCGAGGAGCTGGAGGAGCGCGGGGCGGAGGGAGCCGGGCGGCGCGCTGAATGGGGAGCCGCGCCGTCGCGCCGGGTTTTGTGCGCGCCGCCCGCGGGGGCTCCTCCCGGCCGCAGCCGCGCCCCGCCCCGCCCCCCGCGACCCCTGCTGCCGAGCGACGGAGACCCGGCGGGCGCGCGGGACGCGGGCGAGAGCGACGCGAGGTCGGCGGCGGCGCGCGGGGGGAGCTCGTGGGTCCCGTGCGCGGCGGGGACGAAGGTGAGCGGCGCGGCGCCCCGCCCGGCCGGGGTGTGCGGGCGGGGTGGGCGCTCGGCCGGCGGAGGGGGCCGGCTCCCCGCGGCCCCAGGGCGCCCGCCGAGCAGGTGCCGCACAGCCCGGCTCGGGCGCCGGGGCCGCTCGGCGGCGGGGACGGGGCTGGCCTTGCCGGGGGGACCCGCGGGGTGAGACCGGCTCGAGCCAGTTGCGCCCGGGAAGGGCTCTCCGGACGGACGTCCAGGTTCGTTCCTCGCCTCTCCTCTCCACACTTCATGCCTTTGGTTATTCTTCTGCCATTTCTGGGAGCTCCTCGCGGAGCTCCTTAAGGGTCAGGCTTGAGCCAGGTCAGTCAGTCCGAAAGGAAAGCAGGCTGGGCGCCCAGTGACGGCCGGGGGCTCTGTGTCCCCGGAATGGGTCCCTAGGGACCGGGCGCCTTCACAGGGGTGGCGCAGGCGGTGAAGACCCTCGCGTGCGAGTAAAATCCTCTCCCCGCTGGATTGCTCCCTGCCGGAATGTCTCCCCCGTAAGCTTTTGCTACGAACCCACCTGGTAGAACTTCCCCACACTGACTTGGTTCCGGGAGAACACTGCGAAGATGGATGGATCATCGAAGCAACCCTTGGACTAGAAGAGGCATCATTTCCAACACCAGACGTCTTGCACTGCTTGTGTGTGTGCCAGACATCGTATGTAGTAGGTCTTCATAGACCATCTACCGCAGCGTTTCTGGCTGTTACCATTTTATAAAGGAGGAAACCAAGGCTCAAAGTGACTTGCCCAGGGTCATGTAGCTCAAGAGCTGAGGAGTCAAGCCGTCTAACTTCCCACTGTGAGGATTAGACCATTGCTGTCCCCAGGGTTGCAGAGGGGACCCGCTCAGCGCTGGGTTATGATGGGATGCATCCTGTGACCCCAGACTCACTACCTAACAACTGAGCTGAAAATGGGGGTGCTTCTGCCCTCTTCAGAAGACACCAGCTGCAGGAGAGTAGTGTGTCCTTCCTGTTCTGCTCCACCCACTGTGGTGCCTTTCTCTGCTGCACCACCACCACACCCCCTCGGCCCGGCATTCAAGGTCTCCCCCCCTCCCCCCGCATGCTAGGCTCTTCTTCCGGTCTCTGCTCCGGTCTCTGCTCCGTGCTGCTTAGAGGTTGGAGGATGCTTTACTCACGCGCATGTTAAGGTGACAGGATTCCCTCAGCCGTTTTGGGTGACTTCGCAGCAGGCTGGTGCTGAGCCGCTGTCCTGCCTTCCCTGGGCATCCCGACCGAGCCATTCTGCCCTTCTTTCACAAGCTGGTTCCGAACGGACCTCCTCTGTGGGAAACAGGCACTTACTGCTTGCTGAAGTACATGTGTGAATCAGGATAGCCTCAGGGGGGATACTTTGGTCTATCTGGCAATTTAAAAGGCGTATCACTTAACCCTACCATTCCATTTCTAGGGCTGTCCTTCAGGTACATCTGATATATGTGAAACGATGCTTATTCATTGAATATTCATTGCAGCATTATTTTAGCAAAAGGCTGGCAACAACCCAAAATGTCTATCAATAAGGGATTCTTAAATAAGATCACGTAATAGCCATTCTGCAGAATACACTAAAGCCATTTAAAAGCATGGAGGGAAAATGCGGCAGAGATGCATATTAATATAGAAAGCTGTCTTAGTTACATTGTTCAGTGCAGCATGCGTAGTGTGCCTCCATGTTCCTGAGGGCATGCGTATGCAAGATGTATATGAATGCTTGCACATATGGTGGATATCTCTGAAAGAACACAAAAGCCAAAAATGGCGCATGCCTGTTTGTGATCCCAGCTACTTGGGAGGCTGAGGCAGGAGGATTGCAATTCAAGGCCAGCCTGAGTAACTTAGTGAGACCCTGCCAGATTGAAGTCTGGGATGTAGTCCAGCAGTCCATGGTTCAATCCTCAGTACCGCAGAAAACAAAAACCAAACCAGACAAAACAAAAACAACAACAAACACTCCAAGTCACACAAAGACCAACAGGTACAGGGGTGGGAAGGAGCCTTACTTTGCACCTTCTACCCTTTTGTTCAATACTAAAAATAAGTAGATAAAATAATTTCTAAAAAGAATACGCCGTTACTGACAATGAACCTCTGTGAGCCACATCTCGTACACCAGGGCGCTGCTGATTTTCCATTTGTTTTTTGAGAGTAACAAGTCAGTGAGTGCTTACTAGGGACCAGGCTTCTGTGCTATCTCCTTTAGTTCTCAAACCCTTCATGATGTGATCAATGAAACTGACTTTTTTTGGTGGCAGTGAGCTGGGGTTGGAACTCGGGGCCTCCCATATAAGGGGCAAGTGTTCTAACACCAGTTGCATCCCAGACCTGAAGTTGCCATTTTTGAAGGTCCCAAAGAAAAAGTGTTGACAGTTTCACATGGTTTAACCTAATATTATTACTGTCATCTTCAAATATGATTCTTGTCAATTTCAAAATGGAACTGAGGCTCAGAGAAACTAAACCAGTGCTTTAAGGTCACAGGATTGAATGCTGTGCCATTATTCACACCCAGGCTGTTTGGTGCCGCAGTGCGAAGTCTTAAGTACTGTGTTCTGTTTCTCTTTACTGTTGTTTTATTCTCAAGGATGCTGTACCTGGTTTTCCTGGCTGTTTTTGGTGTTTAGATCCCCAGCGCCTGGGACATGCTCACCTCGTCCTTTGACGAGTGAAATGTGAAATGTGTGTGAGACGTGATGTGCACACCCGTGGAAACAGAGTGCCTGTTGCTGGCTTGATCAGATGCTGAGACCGGAGGGAACTGAGCTGTACCCACATCTGTTCACAGCCTCCTTCCAGCACCATCCCCAGAAGGAGGCACGGAACTCTGCCTTTCCTGTAGCTGGCCAGGCAGCCAGCCTCGTCTAGTGGAGCAGCTTTAGAAGATGGTAGTAGCTCATCCTGAGCAAGCCAAAAATCACAAATGATCCCAGAGGAAATTTGAGACGTACGGAGCTCCCGTTGCCGTCTGATGCCTACCCCATCCCTGGAGGCCACGTGCTGTCCTGGGCTTACAGTGGCCTCTTCTCTTTCTTGTAGGCTTTGCATTGATGGTCTCCCTTTGCAGGGAGGCATCAGGATATCCAGACTCATCCACCAAAGGATCTTTATTTGTCTTCATGTTTTTAGCCTTATGTATAATCACTTAACAAAAGTCAGTTGAAGCTGGACATGGTTGCACACATCTGTAATCCCAGCATTTTGGGAAGCTGAGGCAGGGAGATCACAAGTTTGAGTCCCATCTGGGGAATTTAGCAAGACCTTGTCTCGATATAAAAATAAACAAATGAATAAAAAGGATAGAGAGCAGACCCGGGTTCAATCCCTAGTACCCCCCCGCCCCCTGCCAAAATTGGTAGAATTAAATTTAATCTCAGTGTTTGTCAATTTTTGGTTAAATCCCCAAAGTCCCCAGAGGTCGAGTTTGTGTTTTGTCTGATACAGGCCCTGAGTCAGGTCAGCAAAGACTCCTGGAAGCTATTTTCCATCACCAGTCCCGTCCTCAGGCCCTGCCTCTGAGACACGTTCTGCTGACTCCCTAGGGTGCTGGAGGGTTTGGGGAGCTCCGGAGCAAGTGCGGAGGCCACAGCAGTCCTCTGACTCACCTGTTCAGCTGTTTAGCATTCTGGGTACCAGGAGGATCAGGAGAACTGGGTTTCTCAAAGAGTGGCCATGAGTCGATGATCAGTGTAGCTGGATAGGGCACATGGGGTCCAATTGTACCGTACTGGGGTCCTTCCTACTTCTTCTGTGTTTTGTAGCTTTCCAACATAAAAAATGGAAAAACAACAATTGAGCTGGGTTTCCTTCCCAGCTTACTTCCTCCTTCACCCCCACCCCTTTTTGTTGTTATGGTGGTGGTGCTGGGGATCAAACTTGAGCCTCAGGCATGCTGGGCAAGTGGTCTACCCCTGAGCTGCACCCCCAGCCCTCCTCATCTGTTTTGGCCGTTACTGATGTATTTGTGTTGGGTAAGCCGGGAGCATGAGCTGCCTGCTGCCACTACCGGAGCATGGTGGAAAGAGGGCTGTTCTAGATGTCGGGAGATCCAGATGTCGGGAGATCCAGATTTCTGGCTCAGTTTTGCTCCTCTTTAGCTCTGT
This sequence comes from Hystrix cristata, assembly GCA_004026905.1. NCBI lineage: Eukaryota > Metazoa > Chordata > Mammalia > Rodentia > Hystricidae > Hystrix > Hystrix cristata. The sequence continues at coordinate 6,668 of PVJO010032629.1, read as the reverse complement.
GGCTCTAAGCCAGCCACAGATGTGATGAGTTATCTGCTCATTGTGAATAATTGCATTTGTCCTCCGTCTTGGGGTAATGAATGAACATACAAGTCACATTTTTTGAAAAGTTAAGAATCACTCTGTAAGTGTCAGGTGTTCATTTCTGCTTGTCTTCAAATTTCCTTAGGGGAAGTACAAGTGCAAGGCAACTTAGGTGAGGCTCAACTCGCTGGTATCTTTCCTAAACATCCCTTATTTTATAGCTGTATCTTGGACCACCTGTTTCTGCCGGAAGAGCCTCTGAGCCTTGGGCTTGGCAGCAGGTACCTTGCACCAGATCCGTTTCCAAACCCCTTAGCTGTCCTTGCATGCCGAGGCAGGCCTAGCATGAGTTCCAGCCTCCTCCAGAGCTTGCCAGCGTCCCCAAGGCAGGGAGAGGATTAACCAGACCACTTGATCAGCGCAGAACTGTGATGTCACGAAGGTGGTTGGCTGGAGAAAGCACTCCCTAAACTCTAGGTGTATCAGGGCTAGGCAGAGGTTAATGACATTAAATAGTGTGTGGAATTTCATTTCCACAGTCCCCAGAGATTGTGGTAATTTGGGTTTCCTCTCTCCCCATGGACTCTGAGCAGCAGTTTTGACAAGCAGTAAGAGAGAATTAAAATTAATCAAATTCTTAACTACACAAAAGTTTATTTCTTTCTCCTGCCCTTTTGGTTTTACTTGGGTGCTTTTATTGGTAATTCTTGGCCCTGGGCTAGATTGCAAAACTTCCAGGTCCTAGTCTCTGATGTGCTGTATTTTCTCTTTATAGGAGGAAAAGCAAAATCCCCCTAAAGGACAAAGGAAATCAAACATAAAGCCTCCCAGCCTCTCTGGAGGCCCTACAAGGTTCTGTTTTGTCTTTTCAGCTGTGATCTTAGCTCAGAGAAGGTCATGTTTTGTTTTGTCTTTTGTCTTCCTGCCCGTTCCAGTTGGTCCCAGTCTTTTGAGGTGGGGATGGCTAGGAAGCTACAATGTCGGGATTGTTTGGGATGACAGTTCTGGGTGAGCCTGGCTGAGGTCGTGTGTTCAGTGTTCTGAGGAGCCCAGAACCAAGAAAATCACACACCAGACCCATCTGTTTTAACTGCTGGGCTTTTCTCAGCAGGTCTACTAACCCTGTATTTGAAAGGAAAAGTCAGGACACAACGCCAAGCGTCTGTGCTTACAGAGGTTGCGTTTGAGCCCAAGAGGCCTGGGAAAATCTGGAATACAGATCCACCGTAGTGCTAAGACTTCTGAAAGATTTCATAAACTGTTCCTCTCATTCTTAACAATTTACCTCACTCTTTTTGAAATCAAAATTCTTTTAATTCTATTTCCCCTCCAGCGCTGGGAATCGAACTCAAGGCCTTGCACATGTCCAGCAAGCGCTCTGCCACTGAACTACGTTCCTGGCCTCTCCCTGAAGGCTCAAGAGCACAGTGGCTGAACAGGTTTAGAACCAGTATCCAGCCCTACTGCTCGCTAGCTGTGGCTCTGTCTGTGTTCGTTCCTCTGCTTCTCAGTGCCCTCCTGTGTAAGTGTGGACACAAGGGCACACCTGTGGTCTCTGGGGTGTCATGAGATTGCACACACCTGGCGTACAGGAAGAACTTAACAAATGATACTGTTTATAGTGCGTAATGGGAGAAAGATACAAAGGTCAGAAATGAGGGAAAACAATTTTGGTGACTGGCCACCAAAGAGACTCACTGTTGCTTGGAGGTAGTATTTGGCAACAGTGCAGGAGGTGGCTGAGTTTCCCAAGGCCATGTGGCTCCTGTGAAAGCAAAAGATTTTAAAAACATACTGTGCCTCTATCTCTTCTTAATCACACTCGTACCTGCTCCTTCCTTTTCTCATCCTTGACCTAGTTTTTTTCTAAAATACATCCAGGAGGCATCTGGGGAAATTCCCGAGGCTGGAGATATTAGAGGTATCTGAATTTGTACTGGGTTTTTTTTCCAAAGACTTGTGGCCTACTCCGGAGACTGCAGCAGAATATCCAGCAATTTTCTGGTTTGCGTCTTAACTTGAGGGGGAGTGTCTATTCCAAGGTAGGACGCTTTGGTGACAATTGGCAGAATCCGAGCTAAATACATAATTATGAGGGAAACTCAAAGCCTGTTTCCTTTTCACTTTTCCCATCTAACGTCCTCATAGGTGTAAGTAGAATTAGAACCCTGGAAACCAAGATGCTGCCTCCAGTTCGCTGTGTGAACTTGGATGAATCTGTTACCCATTTATAAGCCTTTCCTGAGTACCATAAACCCTACTCGCAGTCACCCACATCTCAACTGGCAATTGTGACCACATTATTATTATTATTATTATTATTATTATTATTATTATTATTATTGTGATACTTAGGATCGAATCCAGGGAGTGGTGTGCTATACCCCATCCCTTTTTATTATTTTGAGAGTGGGTCCTGCCGAGTTGCCCTGGCTGGACTTGAACTTGCAGTCCTCTTGCCTCAGCCTTCTCAGTAGTAGTACTAGGGATTATAGGTGTGCACCGTTACACCTGGCTCACATTTTAATTTTGTAAGTCAAGTTCCTGGAAAAACTCAAAGACCAAGGACCTCTTTTATTTACTTTTGCACATCCAGGCCTAGAACAGTGTCTGGCACATAAATGGTTGTTGGATGACTAACTGAATGAAAAATGAGCCCTACTTTTCACTGCCATAAAGTGCACCTCATGTTTTCCTTAAGGTTTTGGGACGTCTCACAGTTCCTCACCAATGTTACGCTGGAGTAGGGCTTGTGAGCTAAACTGGGAATGTGACAGAAGAGCGATGACCACTCCCTTCCCCAGCCCTGTTTTCTATCCTCCGTGGCTCTTCCTCCTCCCCACACAATCACTCCTCACACACTTACCTTTTCTCTCTCTGTGTGCTGGTTCTTAGAACGCCCAGGAATACCCAGAAGTTGGTCTCATCATGGCAGAACTCAAGGTGGACACCCAGGCGGGTGTAGACTGGCAGAAACGCTGCCTGACCCTGGAAACGCAGCTTTTCCGATTCCGCCTCCAGGCCAGCAAGATCAGGGAGCTGCTGGCTGACAAGGTGAGTCCCCGGGCAGGGAGCTGCAGCGAGCTGCCACCCTCCCTGAGCAGCCTGGGCAGAGAGGGCCGGAGGTTAACTCTCGATTACGTGCTTTTCCACACACGCAAAGTGAAGCCTGAGGTAGTTTTTTGGTTTCAGGACCAAGCTCAGCATTTTACTACCCTGTCATCTGGTGTCCTTCTTGCTCTGAGGGGCGATAGAAATCTTGGGTCTCTGTCATCTCCTGAGCCACTGGTGGCTCCAGTTATTCTTTTAACATTTCTTTTCAGTGCGGGGGCAGAATGCAAGTCTTCACCCTTCTGCTCACTCTGCAGTAGGCACCTGAGCCACCAAAGGCTGTGGGTCTCCTGGGGACGATGCCGATGCAGGGTTTGGAGCCAGACCCTGACTGGCTCTGCGCTTAGCTGTGTAACCCTGGGCAAGAGCCTTCACCTCAAAGGCAGGGACACGAATATCTACCTCTCAGTTATTTTGAGAATTATTTCAAATTTTGTATGCTTCTGGCATAGAATCCATCTAAAATGATAACGGGTTTTCTTTTTTGTTTTGTTTTGTTTCGTTTTTTTTTTTTTTTTTTTTTTTTTTTTTTTTTTTTTTTTTTTTTTTTTTTTTTGGTGCTGGGGATTGAACTCAGGGCTTTGTGCTTGCTAGGCAACCACTCCAACCACTGAACTAAATCCCCAGCTCCGGAATGGTTATCTTTACAGGCCTGGGTGGCTACTCTAGGAAACTGACTGCCTTTCATAGTGTTTCTGTGGGAAGATGTGCCCTGAACAGCTACTTGCAGAGGCATTTTGGAGCATGACTCATCTAGAGAATGAAGACCTGCACTTAAAACAAAAACATAAATGTGTGTAGATGAAATCATCCATTCTTTGTATAGTTTTGACTCACCTGCTTAGCAAACCCTTCTTTCATAGCGCAAAAGTAAAATCCAGCTCACCTGTTTCTAAGTACCATCAAAGTCCTGATTAGTTAAGCCAGAATGACCTGTTTTATTGATAGTCCTGCAACCTGGAGCCAGGAAGGCAAGTCAGTGACGTCACCTCTCTACTCTGGACCGGCCTGTACTAGAACTGTTTGTTTGTTTGTTTTTTTTCCTGAGACAGGGTCTCGATAGGCAGTTCAGGTTGGCCATGAACTCACAGTCATCCTCCTGCCTCAGCCTCCCGAGTGCTGGGATTATAGGCGTGCATAACCATGCCCAGCCAGCCTACACTAGAACTCTTGAGCCTTGCCTCTGTTGGCTTTGCTGTCTCTTGGTTCAGACTGTATGAGACAGACACCTGCAGATTCCTGTGGGTGCTGCCAGATACTGTCACGGAAAGGGAAGAATTCGGCCCCGCTGGGAAAAGGGCAGCAGGCCTTAGACAGCGGTGCTCAAAGTGTGGTCAGAACCACCTGGAGTGCTTACTAGTTGAGCAGGTATGTTCCTGGGCCCCATCTCAGTCCTCTTGACCCAAGTCTTCAGGGTGCTACTAATAATCTACATCTTTAACCAACTCCCAGAAAACGGTTCTGTGTCCTGTAAAGTTTGAGAACTTTTCCTTAGGCTGTGATATCGAGGGTGGGGTGTGAGGACAGGAAAGGATAAGGAGGTATCTACTCAGAGGGAGGAGGCTTCTGTTTCTAGCAATAAGAACAACAAAAATAACTTAGAAAGCACAAATAAACAACCCAGGTGCGGTGGCATGAACCTGTGAGCCCAACTACTTGGTATGCTGAGGCAGGAGGACAGTGTAAACTCAGGAGTTCAAGACCAGCCTGGTCGAGATAACAAGACATTGTCTCAAAAAACAACAAAATCGGGCTGGGGATTTAGCTTAGTGGTTAGAGTGCTTGCCCTCCAAGCACAAGGCCCTGAGTTCAACCCCCAGCACCAAAAAAAAACAAAACACCAAAATCCAAAATGAAGCAAAAACCACTATGAAGATACCTAGAGAGTGGACCACTGAGAAAAGTAAGAGGAACCCTCAGGGAGCAAAACGAAGAGGGAAGACCCTGAGTGGTGCTCAGCTCGAAGCTGAGCGGGGTGGGCAGGTGGCCGGCCTGCCCTTGGTAATGCGCTTTCAGGTTCGCAGCTGTATGTCTGTGGAGGCAGGGAACGGACTGGCTACTTGGAGGTTGGAGCTGAAACTGAGCCTTCAGGTAGAGTCATAACTATCACAGGGCACACCCTGGATAAAAAGGTGAATGGGGGAAACATCCGTCCACCCGCACATTGGGATGGCAGCAGCCTTTTGTACTTAGTTAAAACTCAGGGCAGGAAAAAGCAAAAGCAAAGAAAAAAGTCCTCAGGAATCTGACAATAATAATGGTTTAACGTTAGGATTTATACCACCTGTACTGTTTAGGAAACCTAAGTTCTGGGCCAGAAATCTAGGAAGTGATACAGAACCTCTCCGGAGAGACCTCACCCTGGATCACACAGAGAAAAGAGCTGTGACCAAGACAAATGTGTGATCCAGAGTGACCGCCTGCTCAGGGGATAGATACAGCGAGTGACGGTCCACATCCACAGCCAACAGCTGGACTTGGGAGAGTAGAACTGCTGACAGGAGGCCTTGAAGTAAGTGTGTTCAAAACTGTGGAAGAAATAGGGAGAAATTGAAACCACAAGACCAGAACAAGACAGTATCCAAAAAAGATCAAGTAAGAACTTCTAGAAGAGAAAGTATTTTCACTGAAATTAACTTTTGGATAGGTAGATCGATTCCACATCAGATTAGGCTCCATCAAAGATAGACGTAAGGAACGGAGGGCAGACCTGAGGCAGTCACCCGGATGCGGCATAGAGCAACACAGACCGAGAGGCTGAGGTGCGGCCAGGGGAGTGGCGAGGGCCTCTGCCCAGAGTCCATTCGGAGTGGAGAAGAGAACGAGGAGAGGCGCGCTGGAAGAGATAATGGCTGGAAGGTTTCCAGTCTTGGTGAAGAATGTGAAGTCTGAGGTTCAGAAGGCAGAATGAGTCTAGACAGGGTAAATTTTTAAAAATTAGTGCCTTCTGTTTTAGCTAGATTATAGTTTGGCTGTTGTAAGAAAGAACCCAAAATAACACTGGCTTAAACAAGACAGATGTTTGTTTCATTCTCAGGTAACATTCCTGAAGATAAGCAGTCCAGCTCCAGGGCGTTGTCCTCTGTGTGCGAAGAGGCTTCACACCCTTAGCCATAGCGCCATTCGTCCCCTTCCCTCTGAGTGCCTGGCCAGAGGTTGCAGACATTCCTTCTGCACATACCCACTGGCCGGATACTAGTCTTGTGGATGTGTCAGTTGCAAGGAAATGTGCTCTTCGTTCTGAATAACTATGTGCTCAGCTTAAAGTTTAGTGTTCTATTTATTTGTTTTGTGGTTGGTTTCTTGTGACGGGGGTCTCACTATGTAATCCAGGCTGGCCTTGAACTCACTGTGTGGCCCAGGCTGGTCTCTAACTCATGATCCTCCCGCCTCGGCCTCTTGAGTCCTGGGATTACAGGCATGCTCCACCATGGTCAGTTTGGTGTTTTGTTTATGAAAAGAAGAGAACAGATCGTGGGGTGACAATAGCAGTCTTTAAGTGCAGAATAGTAAGACTAATAGAAATAAAGTAC